>JARFOD010098580.1:1354-16802 GCA_031763545.1 Mopalia muscosa
ATCATTAAAATTAAGTTTACACACTCTTAAATATCAAATTGTAATGATATGTAGTCCTAAGGGAACAGAACTGATTTTCTTTGCTTAAAATTCAGTAAATTTTCACTTTCTCTTCGAAAAGAGCAAAAGTCTGCTTTTCGTATTTCTGACAAGTTATCGAATGGTGATCAAAATAAAAATACAAGGAATGGAATTTGTTAATCATTAAAATTAAGTTTACACACTCTTAAATATCAAATTGTAATGATATGTAGTCCTAAGGGAACAGAACTGATTTCCTTTAAATTCTGTAAATTTTCACTTTCTCTTTTAAAAGAGCTAAATTCTGCTTTCCATATTTCTGACAAGTTATCGAATGGGGATCTAATTATAGATTCAAGATGTCGGACGCGATAACAACATGCATTCAATGCAAAAATGCACAGTTGAGTAACCGCCCTAAGGAAAGTTGAATCTTTGTAATTTTTGTTAACATTGAGATTATTTGCTTTTGAGTCAAGTAAGTTACCACAATATATTTTGTTTATAAATTTCATTTATAGGATAAAGGGGTCCGTCATAGAATTGGTCTGTCACTCTAAAAACGATATTTGACTTTTCAAGTTTTTTAGTGTAAAACTAAAAGATCGATGAATAAAACAGAATTAAAAGTTTAAAACTAAAAATACCGTCAGTTAAAGAGTTACTAAACTAAGTCCGATCCCCCGAATCAATAAAAAAGAATGAATTCAGAAAAATAGGCTATGAACAGATGAATTGTGTAAAGACACATACTGTCAAACTCCGAAACAAAGAACATGGTGGTGGAGCTCAACGACGACTGTTTTGTAGACAGATAAATTGTTGTGATTCGGGCGTTTTGGTAATATATCTTGATCTTTAATTAAAAGAAATACAAAGTAAACTTGACTGCTTTAGCACAATGAATAGGGCTAATTCCTCCATCAGCCCTACGTCCCGCCTATCTCAACCTATGGTGAGAGTTGGAAATTGATCTGCCGCTATGGCCGGCCTCTCAAATTGAAAACATATAAACGATTTTTCTCTGATTTTTTTTGGATAGAAAAATCACAATAGTCAAAACCCTTCTTTCTTTTATGACGTTTAAATTAAGTTTTATTTTAGTTTCTCGTCTGAGTTGACACATATAAGTTATCTGCCTTTGCAATATTAAGATTGAAAACCACCAAAAAAGAAATATTGTAAGTAGGTAAATTGCCAATTCTATGGTTTCAGTGTATCTAGAAAAAATCAGAGAAGAATCAGAAATAGTTTTTTTGAGGCCGGCCATAGCGGCCTATCGATTTCCAACTTTCACCATTGGTTTAGATAGGCGGGACGTAGGGCTAAGACGGAGGAATTAGCCCTATACATTGTGCTAGACTGCTTTTTTTGGCAATGACATGTTAATATGCTATTTACAGGTGACAGTCGGACAGTCACTAATTCTACAATTAGACTTAATGTATCTCATTTTTCACCACAATTTTTGAGAGCGAAAAATGGTGGTATTAGTTAATTTTATATATTTTAGTCACCCCACTACTCAGGGAGGTCTACTCGTCCTGCAGTCCATCCAGCGGTTGGTTTGAGGGAGCTTCATGTTGCCCTGGTTCTCTCAGAGCTAAAGGGGACCTAAATTGTGCATGGCACTTTCTGATTTATTCAGTAGAAGCCCAAACGATTATTCCCATTGATGTCATCCCATTAATCTGTTGAAAAAGTTTACCATTGGCAAAGCCCTGTGAGGGAGCGGGTGGGCCATGGCGCAGCAGAATGCTTCCTTGGTCGTAAGAGGCGAGAAAAGCTGCTGCATTCTTGTTTAGTGTTCGCAGAGCTTAAGGGTAACAGGAAGCAGATTTGTTTGTGATGTTCTGTAATTGTGTCCGTCATCATATTTGTGAAATACCCTTGAGTATGACGTTAAACACCAATCAAACAAACAAACAAACCATTGGCAAAAAAAAAAGCATTTTGGTACAACATTCTAGAAGTAGTTTCTTAAGTTTTATTTTCTTCAGGCCTCAGCCTGTATCTATAATATTATGTTTTTAAATTCTATCTAATATTATAATAATAGTTCTTTTAAGGCAAAAGATAAGATGGAATATAATCCTTTAATCATTAGTAGCTAGTGGTTGTACAATTTAGGTAGAATGTACTGAACAAGAACAAATCAACATTCATTTTGATGTACTTATTTTCAGAAACAATTATAGTTCACACAGAAGTGGTTAATGTGTCACTTCTTTATTAAAAATTATTTCTACCCAATTTTTTTTAATACTATTATGGATGGCCTAGGTTTTTACATGTATGGTTCACTACATGTAATTATTAAAAATCAATCTTATGTATCTAATGTGTAATGCTCAAACACTGCTCAACTTGTAATATTGCTGTGCCGTCTGGTGTTCTCTACTTGCACTGGAGGAACATTATTTTTTCTACAGAGCAAAACTATGCAATTTTATGCCTGTGTCACCGACCCCACTTCTCTGTGGCTAAAAACAAAATTGAAGGCCTAAAGGAGAAAGAAGAAAAACATCACAAAAATCTATAAATCTGGCTGGCTGAGGAAACAATGTATCAATAGTAGGGTCTGGATTTTTGTGCAATAGCAACTTGAAACAACCATTTAACTCACAATATGTTGGCATGCTTCCTTTTGATGCAGGCATATAGGTTTGAGAAAGACTGCAATTTTGTATCAAAACACTGCTTACAAAATGTTTCAAAAGAACTCTAGCGGGAGCTTCATGTTGCCCTGGTGCTCTCAGAGCTAAAGGGGAACAGGAAGCTGACCTGTTTGTGGTGTCTGTATCGCAACCAGTTGTTGTCGTCCTGTATTTGTCCCGTCCTGTCTTTGTTTGTTGCCAGACCATTCATCATCAAATGAGTGAAATACCCTTGAGTACGACTTTAAACACCAATCAAATGAACAAACAAACAAAACACACAACATTTGGATAAGTGTAAGCCATATTCCACTGGTTGGTTGCCCGCGGCTGTGGCTCAGCTCAGTGCTCTTCCTGAACTGAACATGCTTTGATTTACCATTCATGGGTTTGAGTCTGGCTTTCGATTGTCAGGTATATGAGCGAGTCACATGTTGTTGCTCAGGCAATCGCAGGGGGTGGTTTTTACTACGAGGTTTCCTCTCAGTTTTCCACCGTAATAAGGCTGTGTACAGTGTGAAGTGGACAATCCGTGGTCATATAAGGGAAATACCCCTGAGTATGACATTAAACACCAATCGAACAAACAAACAAACAAACAATCCACTGGTTGTTTTGCTTAATTAACAATAGGAGGTATTGGAATTTAAATATAATGTAAGCAAAGATTAGAACATGACTTCTCTTTTTACACTGACTGTAAAGGAAGAGTTGTCGTTTACATAATGGACAATATGAACAGTGTAATAATCTCCTTTCTCTGTATAATGTTGTTTAGTTGTGAAGTTCTGTTTCCAAAGCATATATTTATCAATACTAATATTTTTTGTGGTCTTTGTAGCTTCTCGAAATGAAACTTCTGTAGGCTGATATTTGTTTTAAGAAAGCTTAACTATTTTTGCATTATATTCTGGAGAATACCAAGGTGACTAAGGTTTTCTATTTTTTCTATTTGTTTATCATGTTTTATCACTGGAGCGTGGAATTCACGGTTTCTTTGAAAAGACAATCACAATATTTAGTGAGGCTTTAACTGTGATGTAAAAGTGAATCTAAATTGCCTATAGCGACTGTTGTAGGAATACTGTTTTTGTCCACCACTACGAAATGCTACTCGATTTGTGCTTGAAAAGCCAGCTTGAAAACAAATTCACCGACAACATTAAACAAATGTCCGTTTGTATATAATTTTAGCAGACTCATACCTGTATGTGTGGTGAACATGATAAGTAGTGAATAAATTCACTGATAAACTTTAAACTTGGTATGTATCTTCCTCCTGTTAAAATGATGGATGGAATTGCATGTCATTAAATTCTGTTAAACGAGTAGCTCATTATTGCTTTATTATAGCATATTGATGTCTGTACATGTTGTAAGCGAGATGAGTACAGAAAAAGTAAAAAAAAATTAACTTCAATCTTGGTATGTAGCTTTCCTGGTATAGAGATGCATATACATATGTGTTGTAAACATGATAAACTTGTACAGAATAAATTCACCGATTAATTTTAAACTGTGAAGATAACTTCCTGCCTTTAAAGCAATACTCCAGGCTGATTATCCCTTGAAAGGTTACAATTAAATATAGTTAAATATGGCATCCGCTTATCATTTCTTCATTCTATAAAATAACCCTAGGGTTACAAACATACCTTCCTACAACCACTAGAACCTGACATTTTGGGCATGGCCAACACTGTCCATGACGTCACGCAAATAACACTCTTGTCTGTTAAGGGTTAATAGCGTGTCTCAACCAATGACCTATATAGGTCATTGGTGTGAACTGTCAAAGGTTTAAAATGTTGACTTTACAGGTCTTGTGACCTAGGCACCTATTTTGAAAAGACAGATATTTGATTGGGTAATATTTGTGGATCTCTTCTGTTTAATGATAAAAATATCTAGACATGGCTGCAGGGATAAATTAAACTGTAGTTTGTGCATAACCCATTGTTTAATATCCAATTATAAAATTGATATAGCACGATTACGAAAATAAGAGAGCATAATTGAACACAAAAAATGAAGACCATTTTATCTATATGAATTTTTTGCAGCCCAGGGTATCACTTTAAGACAATGGAATTCACCAAGTTCTGCAGAACAATTTAACCGCTATTGCATTGTTTTGTAGTATTCACGAATTAACTTGAAATATAGTCTCCTCCTAGTAAGACAATGGATGGAATGGAATTTCATTAAATTCCGTAAAACAGAATGGCCACCATAGTATAATTTTACCACATTCACGTCTATGTGTTCTGAACATGATTATTTCACATCAAATTCACAATTTAACATGAAACCTTGAAGTTAGCTTCCAACTACTAAGACATAGGATAGGATTGCAGTGCATAAAATTGCACAAAGCAATATGGTCCCCTGGCCCATTGAATAATTTTTCAATATCCCCCCCCCCCCATGATAATTTTTAAAACCAATTTTATGGTAGCTTCCCCCATTTAGGGGAAATATTGGGATTTCATTTCTCCAAATTTCTCCAGCCCTGTGAGGGAGCGGGTTTTCTGTATTTGTGTCTGTCGTCATATAAGTGAAATACCCTTGAGTATGACATTAAACACCAATCAAACAAACAAACAAACAATCAAAAACTAACTTGAATTTAGAAAAATCTTATGACAGTTATTTAGTTTAAATACTTATCTTTGAAGACATGCAAGTTTTGAAAATAAAACCCAAACCATCTGAGAAATATTAGAGTTACAAACAAAAGTCCATTTTAAAAAATCAATTGACTTTTATCTTTATTGATGCCATTTTTAAATAAAATGAATCATAATATGACATTATATTTAGAATCTTGAAATCCTCCGCTTTCTAAATATATATGATGTTAATATCATCATCCTTTGTCAAGACCCGTAGAAGCTACTCCTGACTAGCGGTAGACTCCTTAAATAGTATTTTAAAACGACATTTTTACCGAGACGCATCTTAAATAGACCGCAAGAAAGTTCAAACATAAAACTAACTCTTACTTAGCAATCAAAGTTATCCGAAAACCCGTGCCATCATTTTGGTTCTTAGTCCCCTCCTAAGGGCGACGGTTTTGTTTCTGATGTTCCACTTTAAGAAATTTATTATGTTCATAAAAAATATACAGCCCGTATGTTAGGCTTTACTGCTGACCGTCTGTGTGCAGTCATAACACTGAGTTGAGACTCTATCCTGGTAAACCTCCAGTATTTCGTGTGAGAGGTTTACTTTATCGATGTCTCCTGAAGCCTGGAACCTTTCCGGGATTGTACCCACGCTTGGTTTATCATTTCCAAGACTATATTGAACACAAATGGCTTAAGGCCCGAATAAAACATGACCGTAACACTGACGACGCCCTCTCATTTCCTATGTATGCTAATCTAGTATAGACGTATCAAGATTTACCAAACAGAGGAATAGTTTCTTATAAATAGAGAACACAGCTTTCCAGAAGAGAAGGAAATAAGGTTGCTAAGATCACTATGGAAATTCTTTACACTTATGAACAACACAAATATGCTATATTATCGACAAGACAACTCCAGAAATTGAAATGCATATACTCTCATCTGTTGAAACACTGTATAAAGTCACGCTATAGCCTGCCAATACATGTCACTGTTTGCTTTATTTAGAGATTATATACGCTGTAAGACATACTTCAAGTCGAGATGCAGTCGAGTATACTGCAGCGAATGTGAGGACAGTACGGGTTCCAAAATACCCTCACTTCGGAAGACCCTTCCAAATCAATTGGATATAATATTCTCGAGTCAAGAATATATATGGATTGAGCAAAGAATAGTGAACCGAAACAAAAAGTTGTGCCTGAATAACTGCATGATTGACTGACTGTCTGGTGTTTTACGTCGCGTCCACGTGTATTCCACATTGTATAGAACGATTTCTATTCCGACTATATTATATCCATTGAATGTGGAGCATTTATTACGTTAGACAAGACGGCATTGCTTCGTTCGAAATTATACAAACGCGTGTGGTTTACTTCAGATCAGTGAAAGATTAATTAATGTTTTATTGACCGATCAATGTTGATTAGTTGATTGAACTGTTTCAAAGCGTTGTGATGTAGTTATATTCTGCTTGTTTTAACTTAAGATCTTTCTCTCCCAAACCTTTGATTGTACCAGGTTAAAGGTATGCGGACGGATTATAGCCTACCTTTTGTCTTAACTATGGACGCAGTTTTTATGAAAGATGGTTCTTGTAACTTTATGTCTCATTTGCAAATTATTGTAAACAAACAGCTGTCGTTTTTCTGTTTTGTGACAAACCTCCGCGAGAATAAGATAGAAATTATCGCATTTATCAGAACTGTGATTGATTGATTGGCTGATTGATATATCTATCGATTGACTTATTAGACCTCCTGTTTCGTCATTTCATTCTGATTAATCTATTTATAGTATGTTTGTGTCTTGTATCAAATCTTACCCAAATTCAATTGGTGAATTTCTGATTTTTGACATTGGCCAATCCTACTTCCTCCAACATGAAGGGCAGGTTTACACCAATCATGTTTTTAACGTTAAATTTTAAACAATGAAGCAGTTGCCTTTTACAATAAACTAGCAGTTACTATAGCTGCCTTTGGGCCATTTGGGTCAGTTAGGATGATAATCACCGGAATCACTTTGTATCTGATTTATATCTTCCGCCTGTTGGGTTCAATGCATCTATTATTGTATCGATATCCTCCCTGGCCCAATCACACCTGACTAGGCTAAAAACTGCTGGAGCAATAGCTAGGCAATTAATTTATAATTACAGTATAAGGGAATCAGATATGTTTCTATTCTCTTGGCGTTAAACAATAAAAGGCCATTCGAGAATTCGTGTCATCACCCATCCCCAGAGAAGTTGTTTTCATCATGTTCCACCCTGCACAATATATTTTGTAGTTTAGAGAAAGACCAATTTGCCTGCTTCCAGTGGAATCCAAACTTAAGTCTCTAGCAAGCAGGAACATCTTAATTCTTAGAAAAATATGGCTCCTTGCAACGGTACCCTTAATGGTTCTTCAGTGGCGGATCTGGTGGAACCTTTTACGGTTGTGTATGGACCCTCAGAGCAACTGTGCCATGTATTTCTCCTATTCTTCTTATAGCAAAAAACCGTTTTAGTTTTACCCGCAGCCGTGGCCAAGTAAAAGCATGTGCGTTAACTAGTCCTATTTCGAATTACCGTTAACGGGATAAATTCAGTCTGTAGACCTTCAGGTATACGAGTGATTCGTTAGATGTGGTTCCTGCAATCGCGGGAGTGGTTTTTACGAGATTTCGTTCCAGTTTTCCGCTGTAATTAAGCAAGGAGCAGTGTGAATTAGAAAATCTGTCATCATATAAATTCGGCGTTAACGCCAATCTAATATATCGTGTTTGTCTTAATGGGGCTATACAGAACCCTACTCTTCCAAAGAACTCTCAAATGGCATTCTAATGGTGTATTTTGTTATGTAAACTTCGATCTGTTTTGATCACACAAAACAGAACCCATAATATTCAACTAATGTCTGGTGTAAACCACTTTGATGGAACATGGAATGAAGTACTCTAAGATATATCCAAGACGTGCGCCAACAAATCGTTCATATCAGACGTAAAACATAAACTCATTTTCATTGCGCTCTAATTGAAGGCTCTTGCTGCCAACAGAGTTTGTACTTATCCCTTATAAATCATTTTCCTTGTGGTATCTTACAATGCAGTCAAATTTGAAAATAAAAAAATTAAGTTTTTTAAAGAAACCTTCGTATTACATTTAACTCAAATTGGCAATGCTTGAGGTATTTTTTGATTGCTTGGGACGTTTACGGTCTAGCTTGGTTCCAGCGATCTCAATTGAGTTGTCAAATATCCTACTACTTCTTTGATTTATAAATTGTTGATAGCCAAGTTTTATTGGTGATATATAAACTGTTTTGTTGTAAATAACCTTTATATGGCATCTCAAAATGGAATTAAAACAATACAAGGAATTCGTTGCAGGCATCAGTCCCATCGCCATGCACGAAACAGGACGAGCAAGACTAAACAGCAATCCGTTATAATGTGTTTGTTTGATAAGAGTTATACCTAAAATTTAAATGTCAAACAAAAACATTATGTTTGTAATTGTGTGAGTTCTTCGCGTTGAAAATGGGACTTAACGCGAATCTAACAATAAAGCTTATTTTGTTCTCAAATTGGGACTAGGCATTTTCGAGTAACAGTCAATGTTAACGTTTGTGTCTCTAGTTCATACTCAATTACAATGTGGTCGCCTGTGTCAGATGTTTGTTTTGTTTGATTTGAGGTTTTACGTCGGACTCAACCCTGTAAACTGTGCATCGAAGTAGGATAAGATTTTAAAGCGCATTTGCTAACCCCTAAGACACGTTCGCTGGACCACCCGTATCATGGGAATCAGCGTTTTTCTTTGCAATGCTAATTAAATGTACAATTTTTGTAGAAGATTTGAAAAACATTTCTTTATTCCCATCATTTATTCCTTTTGACGGAGTTGGACATGGATGCTTTCGTTCTAATCAAAATGTATTAAAGTCTTTCATGATTTCATGATTAGCATTAGTAAAAGATTGATTATTTTTAGCATGACCCAATATCGAACAAAAACACAAAATTAAGCCATGGCACTTTACAGAAAATGGATCTACAACTACTTGTGGTAATTGATGGACATTCCAAGGTTGAATGGAACAGTCAGGTCAATTGTAATCCTTAACACTAGGTATATTTAGCATACATAAAGTCTCTCTAGTCTGGATATATTCATTCATTCAGGGTGCCCGTAGATCAATACTATACACAGAATAAAGAACTAGTCTGGCTTTTGGCCCGTTCTGCGAGGCCTGTATATCCACTGATGCAAGAATCTTCATTTAAGTTTTAATAAAGTTATTGGTGCTGTTGATGTTCTTGACTGTGTAAGGGTGATTAGCATAAAAACTTACCCATACCAGTACCGATACTTAGTTTGTTAATAGTGTTGAATAGTAGACAATATATTTGTGTTAAAATAAATACACGTGGATAGTTCCACCCCACGATTGCCCGAGTTAATAATAATAATAAGACAACATATAAGCCCATGTATTGAATGAAAGCAGAAGAATGTCAAGAAGATGAACTTTCAGTAGAGGCTAAAAAGGGAAAAAATGAAACACAATGTTTTGAAAATCGAGTGCCACTCAATCCATTCTATTGGATTTTTTATTTTATACATATGAAATGTCCAGTTTGTTCTATGAAATGATCTGTAAATTTATAGACGATCTTCATGTTTGTTTTTTGTTGTTTTGTTTTTTTTCGGGTTTAACGTCGTACACAATGTTATTTTATTTATATGACGACGAAGTGTCCACTTCATACTGCACCTTGTCTTATTACGATGGAAAACCGGGAAGGAACCTCTTAAAAACCACCCAGGCGATTGCAGGATTAAGAAGCACACACGCTACCACTAGGCTACGGCCGTGTGTGAGAAGAATTTGAGGAAACTTGATATGTTGACAAAAATTATTCATACCAACAGAGTGGTAACAACGCTGGTAACAGCTAAAGGCTCTATGGAACAAGTTTGTGTTGATGACGCCTGCAAAGAATCGATTTCCCATTATCTGCCAGACAATCAAAATTCAAAATCTTTATGCAATGTTGGCTTTGCAGCACAATAGCCATTAGACGGGACTTCTTATGACGACAGCTGACTGTTTTATGTATTATGTTACATTCAAAGAGGGGCTGTTATAGACGTATATTATTGTGATTCTCGTTTTTTTAGTGTCGTCACCTAGCGCTGCTCTGAGACCTATACCAATATGAACAGTTATTAAACTTGTTTGCTCCAGAAAGTAAAGTAACATTGACTAGAAGCAATGTTTGGTTAAAGCCACTAAGCATCTAGTAAAAAAGGCATAGTATGTACATTGACTGTGTCTCCTAGAAACAGGTCAACATAGTCCGAACGAAGAAGCTGTCGAACAATTCATATGTGCTACATAAGTACTTTTAAAAGACAGTAAACAGCGAATTTGAGAAGTAGCATTGTGGTGAAAATGATGGTTCGTGTTGCAATTGTCCACAATGGGCTCCTTCAGACGATATCTCGACCAACCAAAGTCATTTGCGTGACTTCAAACTGAGCCCAGATCCTGTAAGAGTTCGGATAAAAAAGGGTAATAAAAGCAAGTTTTAGTACAGAAAGCTTTTCGTTCCCACTGTAAAACGCTATAAAAAAGACTGTTTCCATAATAAAGCAAAAACGATTGACGGTCACGCAAAAATCATGGGTTATCTATAGGGACTAGGTCTCTATTAAAAGTAATGTACACAATTTGTTTCTCTGTTACTCCAAAAATGTATTAAGTGTTGCATCTTCATCTGAGAGATGAGATTCTCTGACTAGGTCAGTTTGTTTGAAGAGAAGCAATGCCGGCGTTACTTAGCACTATGGAGGGAGATTAACTTTCCATCAGTATCAAAAAACTTAGTATGTTATGGTTGTTCCGGTGTCAATTATTGTTGGAATACACCAATGTCACATAAGTGAAATACCCGTGGGCACGGCGTAGAACACCAAACAATCAACTAATATAAGAATAAACAGTGCATTTGTTTCATAAATGTCCACATCTAAGATCAGATAACCGGGTAGTCGACAGTCTATTTTAAATAGCTTGGCGTTTCACGTTTGTGTTGAACTTTTTATCTCGTCTTATAATTCTCGTGTTTTGTCTTTGTTTATGGCCAGTGACGTCAAAGGTGATTACCTTCACCCATTGGGCTGAAACGCCACCATGAGTAGAATAAGATGATATACGGCGTTAATCCCGAACCAACCCATGTTTCATCCATTACATTACCTCAGTCCATAAGAGTGAAGTACACTTTAACGTAACGTTTGATATTATCGTGTTCATATATCGTACTCCAAATTTGTATTGTTTCATAGTCAATCGACATATTTTGTAAAGCGACCGCTAGTGTATAACATCGTGCTTTATAAAACTCCATTTACGTTTTGGTGACAACTTTGAATATCGATTGTAAGTGAACAGCTGGAAAGCTAATAACAAATACTAGTTTTATTTAATCAACACGTTTCATCCGCAAATTTAAAACAGAGGGCCCTAGGAAGTACACATAATGTAGTTTAAAAGAGAAAATGAAAAATTGAGCCATAATACATAGAATGAAAGACGTTTTTTTAAACGTCTCATTTCCTACGTATTTTTATCTAGTCTAAACTATCGAGACTAACCAAACGGAGAAATAGTTCATTATAAACAGAGCAGACAGCTTCCTGAAAGAGAAGTAAATAAGTTCGAGTTGCTAACTTTGGAAAGTCTTTGCACTTTTGAACAACACATATATGCTATTTATCGACAAGACAACACCAGCATTTGAAATGCATATAATCGGGCGTGTTGAAACACTACAAGCCTGTTGAGATGCGGTCCAGAATGCTTCAGCGAATGTGATGTAAGGGCAGCTTCGGGTTCCAAAATACACTCACTTCGGAAGACCCTTCCAAATCAATTCGATGTTATACTCTCGAATCCAGAATATATATAGTCTGAGCAAAGAGGAGTGAAGTCAAATAAACAGTTGTACCTGACTGGCTGGTGTTTTACGTCGTGTTCAAGTGTACTACATTCAAATGGCGTATTCTATTCCGTCTCTAGTTTACCCATAAAATGTAGAGCATGTGCCATGTTAGACAAAACGGCATTGGTTCTTTCGCAACTAGACAACCTCTTGTTTCGTCTTTGAATGCGGCGTGAAACAATAATCCATCAATCAATCAATCTTTTATTCTGATAACTCTAATAATAGTATTTTTATGTCTTGTTTCAAATCTTACCCAAGTCAATTTGGTGCATTTCTGATTCTGCCAATTCTATTCCCACCAAAGCTAGCAAGACATACAGGTCAAAATAACCAATTTAATAAAATATGGTTTCCTTTCTCATGTTTGTTAAAAAAGCACACATTGCACATTCAGCAATCATACGACTATATTCCCGAGAACCATAAGCGTAGTCCTCAGTGAGAGCCACTTACATATAGCCGTGGAGGATTGAGAGGGAAAACGATGTTCTTATACATTTCCCTGCTCCTATGGGGCTTTCAGGGCTACGTTGCCAGTGACGTCAATGGTGTTCTTCTTTACCAAATGGGCTGCACGCCGCCATGTGCCTAAATTAACCTTAACTACGCTGTAAAACCCAATCAAACAAACACATATATATATATATATATATATGGCCTATGATAAGTGAGAATCTAATTAGCCCATCATAGAGCTAAAACTAGCAACTTTTAAAAAGTTTAAGTTTTCAAGATAATATCGGGATGTAATACACACTATTTAACGCTATCATGGCGTGCGAAATATCAACAAAGTATATACCACAAGTAAGAGACGATTTTGCCGATTTATCGATTCTCAAGGACTGAGTTGAATGCTTTGAGTTTTTTTAGATGGCCTCGCCAGGTAACTTTTTCTGACAAAAAAATAACTGAAAAAATCTCAAAGTTATTTAAATAGAATGCAGCATTACACTATATCTATCATATAGTTGAAAACTACTTTCGGATTTTCAACAATTGTGGTTTACAGTAAGTGGCAGAATGATACAGCATAATAAAGTCAACTTTAATTAGATTTAGGTAATTTCAATAAAGTCTAACGGCTCCTCGACGATACTACTGTGCACCTTTGGCGTCGTTAGCCGGTAAAAAGCTGAAATCCCTCGTCATGTGACTCATTTCAGTCTGAAGATTGGGTAGATTTAACAAAATGGCCGAATATCAAAGTTATGGAATCGCCTTAGATGCCACCAGTTTTAGTGGATAATACCCGCTATAATCAACACAACAGAAGAAGGGTTTCATGAAGCACGTTTTATCAACAACAGTTAAGAAAGGGCATTCATTTTCTCTCTAAACTACCTGCTTTAAGCATTTTCGACGAAAACGGACCCGCGCTATTAGCACTATTTGCTTTAAAATCAATGGATGAAATCTCCCCCCCCCCCCCCCCGGCTCATCCTCCCCCGGCTAACTTTATTTGATGTATGAGGATCGGGGCCTCATAAACTTCAAACCGTCCAGAATACAGTATGGGTGTGTTCCCCTGCATGTATAAATAATTTCAAATAAAAATATTGATAGAATATGGAAATATATTCTGACAAATAGAGAATCAGAAATAGATCAAACCGCAGGGCCAATATATTAGCGTGGATACGCTTAATTGGTCCAACAAATCCACACACTTCCTGGGCTTCACACAAACGCATTTTAAATCGCTTAGCATGCCATAAATTTGTGATCGTCAAGAATTGATCTGCAGTTTCACCGAGATCTGTACAGGGCCAATTAAATACAATAATCTGTTAAATATTTACTGATGTCTTTTATGACCAATTCCATGTTATATTCATTCCAAAGAACACTTGTTCTTTACAACTGTTATGAATAATAATTTGATATGATTATTCACACCTCTGAAAAGCAAATATTGAAAAAGCTGTTCAGTTTAGCACAATCCGATGCATCTTCAAATGGTTATGTTAAGTGTTCGTCTGGTGGAGCAATTTTATTACCATAACGCAAAACCAATGCTGAATTAATATCAAACTTCAGCGATACCGACTTGTTTGTATTCCACTGCATCCTCTGTATTTGACGTCTTTTTCCTCATGCTCATCGCCCTTTACAGATATTGCGATTCTTGCGATTAATATAATCATGCCATATTTGTTAAGTAGACAACTATCTAAGAGAGTGGGGCAAGCTATTCGTGCTCAATCTTTACAGGTGCTTGTTAACTTGATTGCCCTTCTTCTGATAAAAAACAACTTGGCAATCCCATGATATCAAAATGCCAGGAAACGAAACTAGGCCATTGACATATTTATTCACACTTAGCTCGACTCGTACATTTCCTACTGATGATATTATCAGCACTATTTGATAGGCTGCCCATTTTCATTTATTTTGAAACACTATTGCCATAAAAAGTGGCCTATGTTGGTTAGAAAATCAACACGTAAATCTCCCCAATCGAGCAAAAATAAAAAATAAAAATAAAAATTCATCGGATTGAAATAAGTGAGATAAACAACAAACCTAGAAATAGCCCTACTTTATTGTACACTCAGTTTTTTCAAACAATTTATTTTTTCACTATATTTAAAGCGTTTTCCTTTGCCGGCTTAGCTGTATAACTACTGTAGCAAACTCTACACAGTGTTACTATAAGCTTAAAAGAGTAAAAGACAATAGAAAAAAGATAATGATCGGATTATATTTATATTCAGAATTTGCTGTCATTGGCAACAAGCTATTATTCCAAACATAAGATTCACACTTTACTTTCACTAATACTAGTAGTATGATTGGTTTTAAGGACACAAAAACAATGCTTAATGCACCTTTAAGCAATGCTATTTCGTCATCTTTTTTGCCATAATACTTTCATTACATAGTTTCTGATCAAGGCTCTGAACCTTTGACAGACCAATAACATTACAATTTCCGTAAGCTTCATTGTGTTGTATTTCATATACACTCTTAATGTTGAAAAAGAAAATATTGCTTGCCTCCACCAGGATTCGAACTCAGGGGTCTGGCTGACAGGCCAGCACTTTTTCTATAAATCTTGGCATACCATATTCTAGGACGTTCTGAGATAAACGGTCAGTTCTTTGATCGACATCCATACGGCCTCAATGG
>JARFOD010098591.1:0-16802 GCA_031763545.1 Mopalia muscosa
TCTAGAAAATAAGATGATTTTTCGATTTTAATTGATTTACATCCCTGTGCCAGTGTGACTGCTTTTAGAAATATATTAAAGTATGAAAGAAGTATTATGGAAGTAAATATTGCTAAATTGACTGGGGGAGTGATAATCCACGAGGTGCTAAGCCTCAAGCAGGTTGTCACTTCAATCACTGACAAAAATAATATGGAAGTAATCAATGCTTCATTCTAGAATAGATTTTACGCTGTAATTTAATCTAGCATAAAATAATAAATCTATTTCAATTATATACATCAAGTTAGATGACCTTTCTGTGAAACAATGTGATAAAGAAAGGGACGGACTGGCAATACAAGCATTTCGGGAATGTAATATGCATGGGTTGGGGACACTAAGCAAATAATGGGTGGCTAGGCTGGGTAAAAGAGCTAATAATAAAATGTGCCGACTCTATAATGGTTGGTGAAATTGTACATGGCCCGATTTGAAAGTCCAGCGATGGTATATCAAGACTTTGAACTAGTTGTAGTGACAAAAGCGTCTACATGAAATATCAGTGTTTGACTTTCCTTCAACGACCCAGTTATTAGTTGTATATTTTTTATTTTGAGTCAAAATTCCCGCTTTTTGCAGGAATATTGGATTTCTTATCTGTTCAACCGTCTAATTGGACAGAGGGTTCTTAACGTGACATCTCCTAACCAAAACAGTCGGTTCAGAGTCTACGCCCAGTGTTCAGCACAGTAAGTTGATTCATCTTGAATTCTGTAAACTTTCACACAGACCTGACCAAACTTAGCAAGCTATCAAAACGTTTGTTTGTCGAGTATTCTGTATCTGATACGATAGTTCTAAGATTCCGGGAATCTTTTTCATTAATTTTAAATAACACCAAAGATGTGAGAGTTTTATTATTAAAACTTTTCTAAAAAAAACCTCTGACGCAGAAAATATCTAATAAGATATTTCATGGAATGAAAAAAAAAAAATATATATATATATATATACACTAAGTGTCTATATTTAAGTGACCTTCATTCCATAATATAATCTTTGTTTTGGATATTTTAGATCTACTGGAATAGTGTTGTATTACCAGAACATGAATAATTATGAGGTGAAAATATCTCTCCCTGCATACCCCCATCACACATATCATCTATACAGCCCAACAGCTGGCGGAAATGGACAACTCGATTCCAAGTGAGTAAAAGCAGTTATTTTAATGTCCTCCTATGGCCCTCCAATTCTCCGGATTTGAACCCTATCGAGCATCTGTGGGACCAAATCGATAGACGAATGCGCCAGCGTCAAAATCAACCAGTGACCAGCTGTTCCACATGTTGCAGGAAGAGTGAGGAAGGATTCCACAGAGGCTGTAAGGGGTGGTCACACAAGGTATTGAGTTTGGTGCCACCTGGTGGACAGTTGTGTAGGCAGATGGGACTGTAAATTTCGATACGGGTGTTCCATACACCAATGTGTCATTGAGCCGAATTTCGTATATGTACATTGATGATATTGTGATTTCAATTAATTTGAATAACATATATGTCAACTCTGAAAATTCTCTTTTGCGTTTCTTTTTTTTGAAGATTGTACTGTCACTTCACTGTCAGAATAGTTTCGTCGACCAAAAACAAACTGGGTCAACGGCTCACCGTAAAACCCCAAAAAATGGGACCTAACAGTTTTTGGTTTAGATAAAAATGTGTGATTAATCAAGAAAAGCATTCGGTGTGATAAATCATAACGGTTATTTAAAATGTATGAAGATCAGGTAATCGTACACGTTTAAGTTTCTTCAAATTCCCTTTTTTTGAAGAGTGTATGATCTCACGTGTATGTAGGAATAAAATTCTTTTAAATACGCTTCCATTGTATGTAACATCTCGAAAGGATTTTAATGGTTTGAATATATGTAATTGAGGCTTTTCTTTGTTTAATAACATCTTTAAATAAAGGAAGCTTCTGTGCAGACCAAGTTCATTATGGCTGTTTATACACGCTAAATTCTTTAAATATTCATGATGACGTTTGAGGGAAAGGTTAGAATTTCTGGTTCGTCACAAAGACATTTTTAACTTAAACATAGATGGGTAGTGCTTAACAACAGTAAGATGCGAAATGTTATGGATAACGAACAGGGTAGGCTATATTGCTTATACGGGTTAACTCAGATATGTTTTAATAATACGACTCCTCTTTTGACCAAATCCAATTTTGTTCCAGCAAATAAAAACGCTCTGATATTAAAAGCTAAGAACATCGTAAAGACTAACTGTCACAAATGTCTCATTTTGCATCTTGTTACAAAATCACTGAGCCTGGGTTTCGGTCAACTTTGGTGATGGTATATGTTTGCCATTTATGACACGGCTATAAACGTGATCAATTGCACAATGACGTCATCAGGATGGTGGACGGATTCATTTGCGTTACAGAATAATTCAAACGTTTTATATGTAACTTTACTATAGATTGACAGGAAAAGTCTTACTTATATGCATCAACCTAATTGATACAAAATTTCAGCAAAAGCCATCTAATTTAAAAGAATAATTAACTTTTTATTTTATTTGTTTAACGTTTTCCTCTGGCTAATGATTTATATTTGTTTCTCCATATATAACATCAGCTGATTCTTCCTTCGTCTATTTCAGTTTGATGGAGTTGAATGGCCATGAGATTCATATGAATGGAGATCATCTCCCCGTGCTCAACCCTCACACAACTAACACATGGCCTGTCAACGTCCCAAGATATTCGTTTGG
Source organism: Mopalia muscosa (assembly GCA_031763545.1). Taxonomy (NCBI): domain Eukaryota; kingdom Metazoa; phylum Mollusca; class Polyplacophora; order Chitonida; family Mopaliidae; genus Mopalia; species Mopalia muscosa. The sequence goes on from JARFOD010098591.1 coordinate 2,763, forward strand.
CTTTCTTGTGATCCCAGACTCTAATGCTCGAGCTTGCCATTGAATAAAACAAAACTAATTGTGGGCTTACTTATGTTCATTGTTCTTGGTAGATACAGAACTAACGTAGTTTCACACTATTGGTTGGTAAATAACATTTTGCCATTTAAACTGTAAGCCCCAGTGACCAAATCTAACGACGCCCTGTTGGACTGAAGTGAAAAAGTAGATAAGACTCAGAATGTTTTATTTCTTTTTGGTTTTACTCATACATAGGGTTATTTCACTCACATGGCTTCCAGCCAGCATATTGGATAACGGAATAAGCCCAGCTAATTATATTTTGTAATTGTGTGGCGCCACTGCTCTGCCAGACAAATCAGTTTACAGATGGCAGGTTCAGGCTATTAAATTTAATCAGCTATTAGATGAGACTCTAACTATCGCTTTGGCCCAGGAAGTATCGCCTCATACAATTTGGAGTTTTTTGACAACTCTTTGTCACAGATACACAGTTCCTTTGTCGCCACTTTATTCCTGAAGGAAATAGTCTAGCAAATTTGTATTTCAAAAATAAACAATAATGTGAACAAAACCAATTTCACTGCACAACAAATATGACTCTAGTGTACATCCGGCTCTTGGTTATGTTTATCAGAAATTGATTCAGCAGTTACCTAACACGGAATCTTAACGTAAAAAAGCAAACAGTTTTTATACAGACTCGTCTTAATCGCAAATATATCCCAATATGAGCATGGGCTGCTCGACGCATTGATCGAAGACTCGTAAAATACTTCTGACACAAATATCCCATTGTCTTATATAATATTAAATTAAGACAAATGAAAATCTTCAAACTCTTTGTTCTGATTAGTTCTTAGGTATCTACAGTTTCTTAACTTCTCCATGTCTTCAGCTGTAAAAGTTTGTAGCGTTTCAACCTTTCTTGGGATACTTTGTTTCTTTTTTATTCTCTCCTCGCGTTCCTTTTTCATCTCCGCTACTGTTTTCGCGAGTTCTTTAGATTTCTTGCCATTTATCGCGATTCGGACACGCGAATGTTGGCGATGGTTATATAATCGACGCTCCAGAGCATGTATCAATTTTATCCGCGGAATTACTTGATTATGGGTAACTCTTAAAATATCACACATTATTACCCGGTCGTTTAAAGTGGCGTTTGTCTTTGAGTAATTAATCTGCAGTTGTCGCAGTTTGCTCCGTACCTGTAGAACGTCGTCATTGCCTCTCGTACTCTCTTGATACAGTGTGGAGGTTTTCATTGTCTTGCCGCCTGCAGTCATATAGCTAACGGACTTTTCTGATTTGGCGTCGTAGAGGCCCTTTATTGCGTGACTTGATCCAGTGCTGTCACTCTTGACCGTTTGGGGTCTGTCATCAGTAACAACACTTCCCACCTCTGTTTGGATTCTAACTTTACGCTGTTTATGGGTTTGTTGTTTTTTCGCAGACGACAAATCACTTCTCTTAGAAAGGTTAGAACCCTTGTTGTCACCTGGAATCACTTTTACTGTCGTTTCATCGCCAGTTGTTTCTTCTGTTGAAGAATCGACTTCACATTCAACTGGCGCCATATCTGTAATAATATGTTCTTCAGTCTCACTGCGATTGTTTTCTGGCACAACGATATCATGGTCACTTACTTTTCCTGTTTCGTCCGTTGATAAATGTACACAAAGAAGTGGAGAAGCCGCTAGGAAGACTCCAGTTTTCCGTCGTCTTGTCTTAGAATCCTTCACAATTTCATTTGCTGCTGCCATTGAATATTCCATGCACACAAGCAGACAGTGCTCGTAAAAGAAAAGAACTGTCTCACTTGAAAACAGATAACGCTGTTTATATCCGCTGACCAGAAGTTAAGTCTAAAAGTCTAAGAAAGTTAAACTCACACAAGTGTGTACATATCAACACTACCAGTCAACAACTCTTATTTTCACTGAAATCTATCCGCATATTTTACGGCAAAATCCACCAAATTTCATATACATTAGTACGGTGTTCAGATTAATAAATTGTATTGAAAATCACCCAGAGGACAGAGTTGCAATGCAGCACCATACAGTCCAGCTTTCCGCATATCGTCAAGAACAATGGACATATACCTGGTGGCTAACTAACTCTGTCTGATAATAAAACACAGGTTGTCGCCCTGGTCGGGCTTAAAATCCATAAACTTTATCACCTTCTGGAGTCCCAGTGCAAACAAATCATACTTTAGTTATCACCCCAGAAGCGTTGTAAAACTTTCTTAGCAAGCCTTTTGAAAACATCGTAAATGTATAATTTATAAGGTATACCGTGATAACCCCGGATAATCTTTTGGACCTGGAATATACGATCAGTCTGTAACGTTATTCGCCTAGACAGTATTCGTATTACTGCATGGTCTAAACACAATTTATCTTCCGTCTTTTAATCAAGTATCTCAAACGGTGTCCTCTTCACCTGATAAGAGGTCTATATACGTGACACGTGAGGTATTTCACAGATAATAAAAGGTTAATAAATCAGAACCACGGTCAATTCGGTGACCTGCCAGTATTGCGGCAAGTGCAAAACATACCTGGCAAAACCTACGCCGCCTTTCAATAAGGAATTCCATAACTAGAAATGCCGTTACCCACTCAGTTTATACAGTATTGCATTTCGGAAATATAAAGAATTATTTTTTAATCACTGTATCACTGATAAATAATGCAATCGCTTGTTAGCAATTCCATCAGAAAGTCATGGAAAATAAAACCCTGGAAATTGAATTCATCCCAAAAGAAACAACTCAATCATCTCAAGAGAGGGGGTTGTCATACTATTAAACTAAAATATATACCTTTATGGTAGTTGATCCTAGATATAAATCATATATACCAGTAACTGAAGACCAAAGCATAGCCATTGCAAAAGTATCGTGATACTTGAAGATTCTGAAGTAGGTGCACGATTGGCGTCTCTCATACTTTCTCTCGTTTCTTGTCATGGACAAGCAACGTATTTTTTTAAAGTCACTTGGCATTTTGCCTAGATTAAATGATAATAAAGCCAGGCGTGCACCTTAATGTAGATTCAGCAGTTAATACTGTTTGTATATGGTCTGAAACATTCCTTAACGGCACCGGTCTTGGACTTGAATTCGGAATGATCTGGTCGTGTGTAACATACACAGTCTCCTCAAACTCTAACGACATGAAGCTAACAATCCACATCGGGTGCTACACATATTCCATTATCATTGTTCATCGGCAGTTGGTCCGAAGAATGTCAAACCCATAAATCTTTCAGATAGATCGAAACAACTTTTGTAATTCCAGGTGATGAACTTAAATTCTGTACCAATAAGTTCATGTACATACTAACTGTTAGTATTTTCTACTAACCTGTCTGGAAAGGAATATTATTTTTTATATCAAACTATATATACACAAAGGGTAATGGGGTTTTATTCATACGTTACACATGTATTACAAGTGATTTGTTGCTTGACGCTTACCTGGCGAGTTATACTACTTAATAAAACATTATATGAACCAGGTCTGCTCCTTGTAAGACAGCTTTAAAATAGGGCACATGGCATGAATTTCCTACGCCATTGGTAAGTCTACAGTGACAGAATTTTACATAACAATTATCCATTCAACAGCTACTGACGATGTGTTTCTTAAATAGATAAGCTAAGGCCGATGTCAATAAATTTACGTTACCATCTGATACCATCGGTTAGGTTTATTACCTTGGTCGCTGTAACTTTAAAGTGGAGATCTGGGTTTGAGAACAAAACCTAAATCACTTGAAAGGCTACCATATAGCATACATAAAAAATAAGGGAATTGTCATTTATTAATATTTTGTAACCTTTTCAGGAGGAAAATAGTTCATCCACGCTTTTGTCGGTTTTGTGTTTAATGTCATGTATAAATTGTGACACGGGGATGATCAGATGTTTACGCCTCATTATATTGGATGTGCTTATTAATACCGACACGTGACCTAAATGCGAAAGGTACCTAAATACCATTTTCAAATGACACATGTGTATAGGTGTAACAATAGTAGGAGTATTGTATATTGGCCCATTAGTTTATAGGCTGTCAATCGTGATAAATGATATAGGTCAGAACATGTTATTGTCGCCGGCAAAGACGTTAACTGATTTTTTGTTGTGTAAAGTATTCATGCATTCCTTGCTGTTAAATGTACTGTCCCATGGTTAATCTTTAGAAAATAGACGTTAATTTTTTCAATACCATTGTTAACTTATATAGAACACCCTACAAGTTTGGCATAAATAAAAATAACACTGTGGGGCCTATAAATTGTCTTCTGTTTTGTCAACGCATGTCAGAAATGATATTTTTGTCAACCTAGTGCCTTATAATTTTGTTTCCAATATGGCGTTCAATTTCGAGAAGTTAAAATTATCCCAGAAGCGATTTCTTGCCAAATCTTTCGACAAGATGCTTAATGTTCGTGCACGTAATGCTGTTATTGAAAGACATTTAGAAGGTCGTCAAAGCCGTATGCAATACCTGGAAGACAGAAGACTAAGACTGGAAAGAAGAGATCGCCTGTTATTGGTCAAACATTGGCGAATTTCCACATTACAAAAATCACCGGAACAGGGAGAATGGCTAAGCCGCCAAAAGTCTCAAATATGGCGGGAACAAGCACGAGACAGAATCAAGAAACGTGGCAGCAGACCAGGTCCTATTATTCCCGCTATGATTTTTGCCAATGACGGTTCCAGTCATCAGATTTTCTTTCAAAATGGAGCAATCCGTCAAAAGGCAACGAGGACCAGGGACAAACTCAAAGAGCGAGAGGAATTCTTTAACATTTTACCCAAAATTAGTTTTCTGGCGAAAAATAACCAGATTACTGGGCAATTTTCAAACAAAGACATATCTTTACCAGGAGTAAATAATTCCGATAACGTTTCGGAGAAAAAAAGAACATTGTCAGCAGTTGCTACTGATATATGTTTATCAGGCTTGCCTGGTTTGGGAAATTCTAAAAGTGTTGTTTTCAAAGACAAAACTCCTGAAGGTATGCCGAGTTTAGAAACACTCCATATTAGTAATTTTCCAATGTCTGCTTCAAGTCGTTCTCAGACAGATGTTTCAACCCCTGATTCAACCATATCAACAACAACAGAATGTAGGGTATCTTTAAACCCGAAAGTCACGTTCGCCAATCCCAGCATTGAACGGTAAAATTTGGATTGGTTATGGGATTTGTTTCATTCTGAATCTTTGACATGTTTTTTTTCGTCAAATCAGATACTTTAACCTTGGTGTATAATTCTTTCCTCGTGTCTAAATGATTTTTTATTTTCTCCTAAGAGCAGAGAACACTATTGTTCACCGAATATATTTCAAAGTGTATTTGGTGTTGCAGAAAGTTCCTTATAATATCCATATATGTGAGATAAATCTTGAACAACAAAACTGTTTATTATTAATTTTATTATAATTCGTTTATGCTGGATATTTCGTTGCAGAGTATTTATAAAGTTTTCTCTCAAGGTCAATCATGAATTATTTTCAGATTGCGATTGTTTCACATAGGAATTTAAAAATCAGCTCTTTTTTACATGTGTTCTTTTCTTTATTTTTATCGAGTCGATTGTGATTGCCTAAAATATGTACGCATTTTATATAAACATAACTTTCCTCGATGCTAGGGTAACAGTGATGCCCCTTCACTGCGAGGCAATTGACAGTTATCTTCCTTATTCAACCCTTTAATCTATTATATAGTTTTTACCACATGTCTATTAACTAATGAAATCACTAGGTAGGCAATAACTAGATCCCTTCTATGCAATATAATCCAGTCGAATTACAATTGTGCGTAATTCATTAAAAAAAAAGTCAACCAGTTAGTTGAACTTTGTGTTAAATAATGTCCAAAAAATCCATATCGCGCTGTAAATATTTGTCAGAAAGAGTTGACTCAAATGGATAGATCGCTTATCTCATTATTTATTGGTTTTATTCTCATACAATTTGTGCACTAAATAGCCTCCATAGCCTTACAATAAAGCCGCGTTGCTATGACACCAAACAAATGCCGGCTATTCAATAACCCCTGTTTATAACCCTCGGTTTTGCTTTGAAAATGCGCTAAATCCTTAGACTATATGGTGAGTGCGAAACTGACTGTGTGTTATATCAGTTTTATTGGTAGACCTGCTGTTTGGAAGTAATGACGTTGTTCAATCCACGACAGTTGTAGGCCAATCAAAGACTACAACCGAACATACCTGTGGTCCTTACCCACAGTTGATATACAACGTAAGGTGAAAGGAAAAACAAAAATACTCTTTCTTGCTTTTATTCAACCCCGTATGACGAATGGTAATTTGCAATGTCACTAATACTGGATACTGTACTGGTGTGTGTGCCGAACACTTATTTACAATGTCTGTCGTGTTGGCTAATCCTACAACGACACATTTTATGACCAAATTGTTAATAGATAAGAATGTTTGTACTCAGCTAAGAGACAAAACCATGGGGTCGACATTTTGTGCACAAATTGGTCACTTTGTATGAATTATGTCACAAGAAATAAAACAGAACTTAAAACTGGAGATTCTTGGTTGATGTATGACGACAAACCTTCCTGAAGGGTAACTGTTTGAACTTATCATTTCTTCAACTGGACTGATGAGGTGAAATTGCATTGGGTTTATAATCATTTTATTCCTGGCAAAACATCACGTGACGTTTAAGATAACACTGACTATCTGTACGTGACAAGTAACGAGAGGTAGTGCGAGAAAAGCCAATCGTGCACCTCACTTTAAAATTGGCTCTATTTTAGCTTCAGTGAGTGTATTTTGCCAACTATATATATTTATATTTTGTCGTGAGCCTCTGTAGCTCTGTTGGTTAAAGAGCTGATCCTTCCAGCCACAGGCCGGAGTTTTAATCATGTTGGATGCTAACATCCACCGGACAACAAAGGCTCACAACAATGACTTTCATTGAGGATTTGGCGGCGAAATTCTGTATATAAGGAGCCAGACACAACACATGCTAATGTAGCGACCTTTTGTATCTGGAAATGATCCCTATAAGGCCATCTTTGCACTCTGTAACTGGCTTTATATCTGTTCGAATGTTGTCCTTTGTTGAACATTAGTAGGGAACACAAGTAATCAAAACAACGCATCGTGCGGAGGAATTCGTCGAAGCTCCCTGTTATATCAACTGAACTATATGCAAATTGACCCCGAAAATCAATCTCCATGAACCTTCATTGTTCTTTTCTAAATGCACTATGCATACATTGTCCAATGTTATTCAACTCCAAATAAGATAACACAAAGTTAAGAAATATAATTTTGTTCTGTGTCCACACAATTACCTCTATCAAAGGCAATAACCGACACTTAATATACGTGTTACAACTACAAAGATATATATAGGCCAGTAATTACACCGACATATCACCTTATCTTAAGAACAAACACTTTGAAGACGTAAACAAATAGTCTTATGTCTTTGACCCTTACTTGTAATTTCTTAGATCAAACATATAAGCATACAGTGTTTATTTGATGTTCAACAAAGAAAATTCACTCGTGCAAAACGACCAGGATTAAACTAGTCAGAGCGACAAAGCCGCTATGTAGTATATACGTGATAGCGATCTCTGAAAATTGGATTCTTTTATCTCGGTGTTTTGATGAACGTACAATCTGCCCTGGGAATAACGGATTTTAAGCACCAAGGATAAGATCGAAAACTGTAGAAGGGTGTACGTAACTGTTCAGTAGTCCCCTTAACATATCCTTGCACAAACCTGAGGTTCATTCAAATGCGGGTACGACAGTATGTCCTATTTTCCGTGCCGTGTTTAGGCTATACTATTTGTCAGGTGTCTTTTACTTATGAATAAAAGAATGGTAAGAAAAGGATACTGGACTACAGTCTCGTACAGGAGTTCAAAAGGTAAGTTGATATGTATTGTTTCTTTACCTAAAAGAAGTATAATAATTTGATGAGAAAGCTGCTGTACTCGAGTACCCATTTCCATAAAGGGACGAGCGTATGGGAGTATACTATTTGTCAGGTGTCGTTTACGTAAGAATAAAAGGATGGTAAGAAAAGGATAGTGGATTAAAGTCTAAAGTACCATTCGTAACTCATGTTGAGCAGCTAGTCTGGAAGAAACAAAACTTTTAACAACAGTGCAACTCTTACCCGTACTATTACGAATCTTACTAACAATAGTTTACATCTGAGCTGCAATAGCACGAATCTCACTCACCATAGTCCAGGCTACATCTGACCTGTAATAGCCCGAATATCACTAACCCATTGAGGTTTTTTTTTCGCTAGGCGCGTCAGACTAGTTCTTTTAATTTCATATGTGTCCAGATTTGACTGTTGAAAGCAGTGTTTAATGCAGAGCTACCATTAAAAGGTACGTGATCCAGAAGCATTATTCTTACGACATTTGATGGTAAAGACGAACACAATGCAATCATTTTATTGTTGTAAATCTGCTCTCAAATACACTTCACCTATATTTCTAGCAAGACAGAAATTTGGCAACGGTCCAGTAAAATGTGTAAAGAGTTTTGTCGCATACATTAATATTACGGTATTTTTTTATCGTGACGCAAAACATAATGCGAGTCTTAACCCAAACTATTTTTTCAACATTCATGAGCAAACAAAGTTGATCGTCTCTGACATTTAAATGTAAAACATAAAGTAATAAAAGGAATGAATGCAAATGTAACAGACGATTTAGTCGATTTAGTACAATAACAATATTGTTTGCTAAATACCTTGACCAATCGACCAACAAACCGACAGATAGATCGATTGGAAGGTGTTTCACTCCCAGATACAATTGTAGCTTGGCCTATACTCTTAATTAATTACCTGCTATTGTACGCGATGAACACACTTGTACAATGAATAGGGCTCATGGTGAAGGTTGGAAATTGATCCGCCGCTATCGTCGGCCTCTCAGAAAATATACCTGATTTTTCTCTGATTTTTGGGGGATACAAAATTCACAAAATATAATGCGTCCTTTCTTTCCTGGCGTTTAAATAAAATTTTACTTGAATTTCTCGTCAGAGTTGACACGTATAAGTTATCTCCCTTTTACAAATCATGAGATTAAAACCCGTCAAAAAAGAAATGTTGCAAGTGGGTAAAAAAACTAGTCTTCGTGTTCAGTGTATCTTTAAAAAATTTGAAAAAATAATGACATGTGTTTTGAGAGGCCGGCGATAGAGGCGGATCAATTTCCAATTTTCACCACCGGTTGAAACGAGGTATTAGCCCTATACATTGTGCTATGAAGACGGCCAATTTATGTAGGCCTTCCTATCAAACAGGCCAAGAATAAGCTTATAGGCAGTATGTCCTTGTAATTTAAATTTTATATTTATAAAATGTCAAACATGATCGATCCCATGGGGGAACTTCCTTCGACACTTTCCGTACCGTTCCAATGACGTCATCAACACAAGGATAGCCTTCAATCGTATTCTCGCGAGAGTTTCTATAATGGACGAGACTAAGACAACTGTCTCGACGTAGGTAGTAGAACTGATTCTATTCTAGAATGGGATAGCTTTCAGACATAAACAGTAAACACGTGGATACATCACTCAAATGATGAAAGTAAATCGTTGCGAGTTACCTCCCGTGAAATGAACTCCTCTACATCAGAGACTATTTACGATACGGAGTAGCTGAAGGATGTTCACACATGGTTTGATCCCATTCTAAAATAGAATCGATTCTAATTTCTACGTCGATACATTGACTCTAAGAAAAGTGGGTGTGAGCTAAAGTCTCGAATGTATGCGTCACTGGAACATGCAGTTTCAGTTATCTGGCTCTTTTAATTCATACTTTTAGTTGGGTATTCAATAACATGTATCACGCCATGCAAACGCCAATTTTGATATGAGAAAAAAATCTTCCACGTTCATTAACTATGAAATCGAATAAATTTAACATGCACATAATCATTATCAGCTCTGTTTTAATATCACTCAATAATAATGTCAGAGTATCAAATAAAACCTTACTTATCCACACCGCCCAACAATGGCTAGGTCAAACATAGACATTAGAAATGGCAAGGTGATTCTATGCAAGCTCCGTAAGACAATGTCCCCATTGTACTTTTCTGATCGATTTACCAACACGGTTGTCTTCGTCACGATTTAAGCATTAGATTGCGTAAGGTATCTAGAACATCCAGTATGTTATTAAGGTAACAAAAGCAGAAACAAGGCCACTGCGAACTGGTATATTTTTTAACTTCACATCAAATTGGCGAATTCTGATTGGGCGAAAACAAGTCATGTGGCATGGTGTTGCATGTATCGGTAGCGTTTGACAATAGTATCATGCTGCACGCTGGAGCGTCGGCTATTGTGATGCCCCGTGTATTATCTTTCATCTGAAAGGTTCTCTCGTCCAGCAGAAGACGGCCCCTAACAGTATTGGAATATCTTCAAAGTTTATTTCGCTATAGTCTATTATTGATAAAAGCAGTCGCAAACACTAATGCGAGTACATTTGGTATAAGCACTTTCGCTCTTCGCGCATATGCAGTTCCAGTCAGTCGAACATCAAATACCTTGAGCTGACGAATCATGATATATATTTCCCAACATGCGATATTTGAAACCTACCTGTCAGTGTGCACTGTTGGATAAAATGCTCTCCAAAGCAGATGCAATTGCGAAACCGGCATGAGTAGTACTCCAGCAATGAGTTAATTGTATGCCGTTTCTAAATTGTTTCTTCTGTAAAAGACAGTTTGCAATCTTATAAAAATCAACTAAATGGATTAAATTAAAAGGCTCGTTGCAATGTAATGTAAGAAAATCAGCAATGATACTCTACTCGTCAAAGCAGCCACTTTTAGGCCATGCATTTAATTTATTCGGAAATGTATTCGTTGTTACATGCACCGCACCGTCTACGAAAGTGTATGCTTGTCAAGAAAGATGAACACATACTTTTTTGAGGCTCATTTATGCACCCAAAGTGTAGGAAGCTCATACACAAAAAAAATAATTTAGTTTTATAACATATTTTAATTGTAATTTTGACTTGATGAAGATTTGAGAATGATTTTGTTTTAATTTGAAATTGGAGTTATTTATTTGTGTCATTGTAGTGTATGTTCATAATTATATGAACCAATGAATCTGTATCTAAGTATACGTTGCTAACACGTATTTCTTGGCTTCCATTTTGTTTTCAGGTTATACATATTGACATAGCTTTTATCAAAATATGGCTTTCACTTAAATGTCGCAGCTCTTCAAATAAACGACTGTCGTGTATTTTTGTTACAAGCCAATGTTGTTAGTTTCCCATGACGTTTCTAATGACACGAATTCTCACGTTGTTGGGTTCTGACAAAGGCGTGTTGCTTCAAGTCGATTTTAACCTCACGAGAGCTCTTAGAATTCTTTCCAACTTGTGTGTTTGCTTAGCCCGTTACTTTACACTGCTCAGCCATTAATAATTTAACCGGTTAGGTTTACATGTCTTTCGCCAAAGTAAACATGCCCATATACTATCGCTGTTGACAAATATCCACGTAAACGTATTCCATAGAAAGCACACGACACTACAGGTACATACATCATACCTTATCAAATGGTACCGTCAGAATGACCCAGCAGTAGACCCAGGCACTGTGTACGGTGTGCTCTGCAGTTCATTTTCTTTCGCTATATTTTATTTGAAATCTAATCATTTCCTGTACAATTCAAGTTAGCATCAAAAACACTAAGTGTATTTGTTTTATCTGGCTCACTCTTATCGTAAGTAGACCCTTGTATTTATTCAGTTTTTTTATAATATATACGAAAGAAAATATTGCAAAATTTGTCAAAATATGTTTTCCGTTGCTTTCGAAATCTGTTCTATGCAAAGCAATTTTGGATGCGTGAGGCGTGATATCCAGATGGGAATGCATGTAATGCGTCCATGATATAGCCATCACGTATAATCGAAACATTCGTATTGTCAAATGGTTCTTTTGTATCGAGATTTGTATTTTAATCCGGACTTAACTCCGTACTTAAAGTTGTTCACTTGCAGCATACCTTCAACGATATCGGCATCGAAACACTAACACTTAGAGCAGATTTACGTCATCTAATAGAGGATTCAATTTAACAAGGCTTAGAGCAGCCGGTCTCAGCACCGAAAGGCAAAAAGCTTTGATGAATAAGGCAAACGATCAGAGAAGAACTTCTGTCAAATTTGGAGCAGCAGCGGCCATGCCAAAATCTTACTCCAATCACTCACTTGACGCTTGCAAATAATTATCTTATGGGAAGTGCTGTCTACAGAATATGCTCTCCGTTGAGTGGGTTTACTATCTCTATACACCCATACTGTATATCATATTGAATTTAACTACTACTGGCCTCAATCCATATTAACTACGCACATGATTGTTCTATAACGTATACCGCTCAAAACAGGGCAAAACTTCGATCGTAAATTCTATTTCCGTTTTGAGGGGGCTGCTTATCGATTTCATACATGTTCAGAAATCGAGGATTAATAAACATCACTGTACACTAAGTAGAATGTAACTGATAAACACAAAACCGTTATTTTCAAAAGGCAATGTAATGCACGAAACTGTTTATACGCATTTTGTGCGGATCATGGCTGCGAGGCACCAATAAGGTCTACTGATAAGGTTTGTTTTTTCTGACATTTTCGTTGTAGGCCTTATATTCTTTTTATACTCTGAAACAAACACAAATTATTTATGCAGTTTTCAGTTCTATATCTTGGACTGTTCTTGGATGGGTGTAATTTTTTTAAGATCGTCTAGTCATTGTTGCACAAATGGACTCCTATAAAGCATTATCGTTATTTAGTGATATGATTACGAGATTCAAATCGACAATGATGGCACCAACTCACTATACAACAGTAGCTTGCTTGGTCATAGGTTTATGTTAAGTGATGAGCGAAGTAAATCTGTAAACACACTGGAATATTTGACTACTTGATAGACCCATTAAACCAAGTTTTATCACCTGTTATGTCGTTACAGCATTACGCTAGTCTTATTTAACATGGCAATATGATTTTATGTTTTCATAAACAAATGCATTCTTGTGTGTGGGATAAAATATTTGCATATTACTTAATATTTGGCATAACTGAACCGAAAATAAAGCCAAAGTGTAATACAGACTGAATTGATAGCAAATCGATATGTACCTATTTCACACTCATTATATTTCTATAGATCATAAGTAGAAACTTGCTTGTTTCTCGAAAATACTTTATCGTGCGATATGTTTACGCTATAGTGTAACATGACATATAATTTTATCGTACAGCATTTATTTGTCGTATGACATTTTGTTGCGTTTCAAAGAGGGAAATTTTGCAACCAAGCTGGCGCCTCGATGTTTTTTAAAGTTCTGCACAGGTTTTTAAAAATATCTTCCGAAAAATATATATTTTGTATTTTTATACAATTTCCAAGTGTGGGTCAGACAAAATGACCACTAAAAATCTGAAATCATTCAAAGCAAAATTTCAAAAGAATCGTTTCAAAGATGAGTTAATAAGTCAATAAGTTTCCCGATCATTATTGGAACTTCACATAATACACAGATTTGTAGCCCGAGTCTCCGAAGCTTACGGAAATAAAATGTAGGACCTATACCATACCAGAGTGACACTTTTTGCAATGCTTTTCACTAAATTTTCTACATAGGATATATTGATAAAAGTAGAGAAAAATGATATTACTGGCCTCCACCTGGCACCAAACTCGTTGACCGTTGACTTACAGGGTTAACGCTGTGTAGGCTTAAGGTCTTGCGGATCCCCTTCGTCGATTTTCAGGCAAAACTTCCATCTGTATCAGACATGTTGTAACTCATTTTCTTTAACAGACATATTCATTGGTTAATTCCTGTATCTCGGAAATACTTATTTGTAGGCTGATTTATTCATTACCCATGCTAAATATCTTGTTAGCTACATTTTAACACTATTTTAT
>JARFOD010098602.1:0-51999 GCA_031763545.1 Mopalia muscosa
CCTTTTTTCATAGAGATATATTGGTAGTGAGGGCTTGTCAACGCATCTCCTCCTATGTCATCTTCTGATGACTCTTGTTTAAAAAAATGATGATTACCAGAGGCTCTCTTTGGATATTAAGAGCATGGATAAGCCATATCCCCCAATTTTCATATAGTCACAGTAAATTAAACTTTAAATTAGTCCACAACTTGACCTTTAATTTGTAAGATCTATTAAGCATTTAAAACTTTTGAAATTATTTCAAATAGGATTTAGTCATTGTCCACAGCAGCACCTATTCTAATGGCTTATTTCAAAGTGAAATAACACATAATTTTCAATCAACATCTTCAGTTATTTTTTATAAAAATAAATATTGTAGCTGTTATAACTTGTTTGGGCACTTGCTCAATTAAAAACACAACTGTAATATTGTAATAAGAGTTGGGAATTTTGCCACAGGTAATATTAAACAATATCCTAGTTTAATTCTGTGTTAAATTAATTGTTCATGATAGCATAATGGTACAGTAAAAGGACAAGGTTTCCACACACACAGTAACAAACTCCAGTCTGTGTACCTGTCTATATTAATTCATCTGGTACACCATGAGTAAAGGCGTCTGTCTAGGACTCCAGATTCTTTCAACAGTGCCCTGGACATGACCAAAGCAGAGTTCTGAGTTGGATTGCTTTTAAGATTTCATTGGTTGCTTTAAACTTGCCATAAGTATTTCATCACATTACACATCACAGGACATCCATCTTGCTGCGTTGCTTTCAATAATGTCTTTTCAAAAATCTATTTAAAACACAAACTTCAATAGCTACTAGTATATTCTGCAAGGATTCGTTATGTTCCTGCTATAAAAGGTGTCACATGATACGTTTCATAAGCGAAATTTTCTTCATTGTTTTCATCAAACATAAGTGCTATATAGTCAATTTCTAGATGAAACGGTCCTTCATTACCGTCTCCTTGTGTTAACCCTAAATAAGCCACTCTGTTCAGTAGAATTCTCTCCTGACGATCTTGTATTCGGCCTTTAGCAGAACGAAAAAACTTTGAAAATGGTATCTGAAAATTAAAAGAATTAAAGAATGGTTATAATTTTTAAACCATAGACTACACAACACAGTTGTATAACTTAAAAACTAAAATTGAAATTTGAACTGCTCGGTTTGAATTATTTGTTTCATTGATTGGTTGGTTGACTCCAGGGCGTTTCACTCCTATGGCAATAGTTGTCCATTTTTCACTCTTCTTTACTTGAATGAGGCAGAAAAATGATTGACAAAGCCACTTCGAGTGAGGCCCTCATATACCTGGAGTCCACAAGAGGGGCTCAAGCAGTACATAGAAGGAGGATCAGTAATTTCACGCTTACCACCGAATCCCAGCTGAAGGAAAGATTTTTTATGCTTGTTTATAGGGATTATTATCATAGCATTGAAGTTAACTTTTTTTTATTTAGTCAGGACTCGACTCAGGGTTATGGTTTTGATCCTATGATTGATTGGTGTCAAAAGTCATGCTTAGAGGCTTTGCACAGATGGCAGTGTATTTCCAAAGAGTGAACCGCAATACTCAATGGTCAAATTGTTTAAAGACAAAATATTCAGTTAGAAAAAAGAATAATCAGTTTTGAAATATATATATTCACTTTTGTTTGTTTGAGTTCTTAAGAAGTTGACTTCATCAATCCCTGGAAACCAAATTTATTTCAAATACAATAATTTTACTCATAAATGTTATGATCTGATATAGTATATTTTTTCTTTGGATATCTGATATAGTATATTTCAGACACCTTGCTTGGGAATGATTAATTGAGATATGAGTGACAATCTTACTTTGGAAGTTTGCCAGTATGGTCCACCTCTTGTGTACAGGGTAAAATTATACTGATCATTCCAGTTTATGTCATAATACATATCCATTCCAATTGTAAAAAGATATGGCCGACCATCCCCTCGGACTCTCATGACAAGATGTGTGTAGCGACTCCAATCGTAGGGTAGCACGCGCTGAAAAGACATCTGAAAAAAAATTGAGCTGTTAAAGAAAACATGTTGATCCCATTGAGAAAAGTTAAAATAAACATAAACTAGGAAGCACAATTTTTATCTCGATTCTATTTCTATAAAGCACTACCCACATAAACTCTGCAGACATCATCCATTCTGCCTGTAGCTCCATGAAGCCTTCAGCAAAGTTTCTGACAGGAAACTAAGTGACCTGAATATTTGACTTATTATAACCTCTAAATCTTTATTATCAGGCTTTTTTTTCCTCAAATAATTCAGAAAGTTTTCTGAAAATATTATGGCATGAAACATAGAGCACCAATGTTCTGCTCACCATATTTCTGGGTGATCTCAGGTTGCAGTAGCCAGCTCTTAAAGTGATGCCGTCTTTAGGTGTGTCATTACTGATGTTTCCAAAGAAAAGAGCATGGTTGTGACGGCTACGGACCAGCTGTACTGTGCTTTTACCTTCCAAATGATCCCTGTCTGATGTCACAGTCCATGACGCCAACGAATCCTCAGAGTTGAACTTCTCAAAGTATTCAAAGTCCTGATGGTATCGACTATAAAAACCATCACATCTTAACTTAGTCACCATTTCATCTTTAAATTTCTTCAGCTCTGGTTTTAACAACTTAATGCCATTTTTCAAGTCAGCTACTTTCAGTGGGATTTTAGTGTTGTAGCCTGATTTGTTGTCCTTCTCATACACAGTGACTTTGGTGATAGCTGGTATCACTACTGCATTAAATTTAGGGATCAGAAGTCTTGAAGGATAGGTCAATCTGATGCTCGCCATGTCGATCAGAAGATACCCATAGAATCCATATTACAAGTTCCTGCAACACATGAAACAAAAGCAAAAAATGATCAGTTCAATATCTGTCACAATTATCACTGATTATAATCACTGACCAAAAGCAAATGAGAATGACCCTGAAACCTTTGAATGAAATATATGTATCGAAAAAAAAAAAAATACCAGATGCATGGTAATTATAGTATTTATTGGGGTTTTACCTTGGTCATTCATATGACAATGTGCCCAGCCTCAAAGGCAAGGGAGGCCACTCTTGCCCCCACTTTAACTCTGTACAAAACTACTATATTTTTTACTAATGGATTGGTACAGAAACATCATACATTAATTACATTTAATTATCAAATTAGTTAGTTAATTATTTAGGCTAATTTTTCTGTTTTAAATTGTTTTGAAGCAGCCCAAGCCAAAATATACAAATTGAAAAATAAATCTTTTCAATTGAAAACTGTCAACATAGTTATTTGATGAAGTCCAGCCCTTTTCTATCCTCTATAGCATATTTCAAGGGTCATGCAAACCTTTGACCTGCATGGGGATCTCATTGACTTTGTATCATGTTTCAACCACATCACAAAACGAATAAGGACTGACTGTTCATATCATGTGACACCTATTTCTTCAAATCTTAATGTATACCTTCAAGGACATCATGGATGGCCAAAGTTGGAGGCTCTACATGAAATCTCAATAGGTATCACTACTGAATTTAATAAGGCTTCCGCACAAATAGATCTGCTTTTAGGATATTCAAAAAAAAAATAAAAAATTAAATCATTTCCCAGTACCCATAGTGACAAAACCTGCCCGACATCATATGCGACATATGACAGATACCTAAATGTATCAGATACCTGAAATATTATATAGAGGTCTCATGCATAACAATTATTTCTGTGAGCTGTCAGTAATATGACATAAAACTAGTGGAGATTATCTACTGTCCCAATGGATATAGTATGGTATAAACACAACTTCATTGATTCAGAAATCCGAAACATGAGCATTCAGTTAATGTGAAACAATTTTTTAGTGTTTTGAGCTATAAGGGGACTCTCAGTCTAATCCATTGTGTATGCTCCCCCAAAAATATCTAAACAAGTAATACCTCCCAACAGATCTTTCTTATAAAATCTATTTAACTCTTTGGAATTATTTAGGTCAATTTTTCCGTCATTCAGTTCCATCTCCTTCAGTTTGCTTGTCCAAGTAGCATAGTATCAGGAAAAAGGTAGGAGCCAAAGAAGTCACCTGGCTTTTCTTTAATGGATTATATGATAGGAAGGAGAGGACAATGGCTATTACCAGGCATAATTGGTATATGCTTTTTGTGGAAACATACATGATGGATTTGAGTTGCGATACGCCAAAGCACTTGACTGAACACAGATATGAGGGATTTCTGAATTATCTGACGTCAGAATATCACGTTATCTGACCTTACTATAAATTCGAAGGAATATCTCACTGAACATTATATGCAGAATGCAGTCAACAATATCATTGCTATACATATACACAGTGGATTGATATAGTACATGTAACATCTAACTTTGCTGCCTGTGATTTTACAACAACAAAAATAGTGAAAAGTTTTGCGCCCATCATATTCGAACTGACCAAGGCTGGAGTCTAAGCAGTGTGTGACTAGCCCACTCCGTGTTTTGTATGATCATGGATGTAAAGCAGAAGGAGTAACAACTCACCCACTTCAAAGGGTATAATGATCAATTTCGAAGGACGCCTCACAGCTTGATTTTATACAGTTGATTGAGCATGATTTGCCCTCAACAGCTTAATTCAAGCATGCGCACATATGGTTTCACGGGATGTCTATTGACTTTGTGGAAAAGCTGATCAAGCTCCCATTGTGTCTGCTTGATTAGGTGTTAAACTCTAAACAACATGACAGTTAGTGTCAACAAGCAAAAAAATGTGTGGTGCGATAATCCTTTTCATACTAACTCGGCTGGTTCAAACCGTGTTTAGATTAGCTCCAGGGGGTTAAATAGTGTACACTTCAACAATAAGCAAAGATTAGTAGTAATCAAAGGAAACCCAAGATCATTGCTTTTTATAACTTTTATATCTCTGGACTGGTTTAACCGTCATGGAAGAGAGATAATATTCTAATAAGAACACAATTCAATCTACTTTATGGTGTTGGAATAGACACTTGCAGAAATGCGGAAGTTATTCAAATTGCAACTTTAAAATGCTGATTTTTAAGATTTTAGCAGATTTCCCCATGTTAATTCAATGGGAGAAATTTCATTTTAAATAGTCGATTTTGGTAAAACTGTGTCACCGTCGCGCAATTAGCCTATACAGATATAATTGATCATTCAAATATGAAACAATATGCAAAATTTTAAGAAATCATTTAAATGTGAAAATTTGTGTAAATTGACAAAAACTGTAAAACTTCTTTTACAAATTAAAATTTTTAAACCATTATAAATTTACAAAACTATTATTCACTTTTATGTGAGTATTTTACGTCCCAATAGGGTGAAAGGTACAGTTTACGAATTGTAAAAATGCGCATAAAACAAATCAATGCCCTTTGGTGCATTTGTTTTGCGCATATGGTGTTGTCCTTCTGCTGACAAAACTGAGAATATATATCTCAAGAATATTTTGATTTTGAATATAATTGATCAGTGAACATCAAAGGAAAAGCCAGGCAGTCAAATCTATTCAGCTTTCAATAGAACATCGGGATAGTCTAGTACCGACCAGCGAGTTGTTACTCCTTCTGCTTTGCCTCCATGGTATGATACACTAGAATAAGGCACTATGAAATTGGCATCGACAACTGGACGTCCTATGATTCAATCACGATTACTCACTTGGTTTCAATTTGGCAGCAATGTTGCAAAATCGCTTGGCCTATAACAGAGATGTGCAAGAAAGTCAGATCACATCAAAATAAATTCGCACCACACAGAATAATTGTTCTGCATGTAACACTGTAATTGTATGCTGAATAAATTTATGCCGACAACAAGGTTACGGCGTTGATGTTGTTGGGGGGTTGAGAAGAAACTACAAACAAAAACAGAAACGAAATATATATTATTGATTTTATATGTCACAAGAAAAGTATTATCGCAGCTCCTTTAATTTAAATGGATATTTTAAATCGGCAGTATAGACTGCTTGTCGTTAATACTGCTTCATTGAAATTATAAATCAGTGATATTTCTCATTTCCAGCCAGCAGTATAGTTAGAATTTATGTCGACCCGCTAGAGGGCAAAACAATTTGTTTTAGATCCGTCTGCACTTAAAAACCTACACGAACAAGGAAGTTCCGTGTTCTGTCAATTCATTTTCCCTTGATAGTCATCACATCTGTCACCTCTGCTGGATTCTTATTTCGTTGCTTTTTCGTTTTTAAGTTTACTTTTGTCCATCCTCCATATTTTATTTTTAAAATGGGAAACCGAGCTGGAGCTATTCAACTGCAAGAGGAAGAGATTCGTGAAATCCAACAAGAAACTGGATGTAAGTTTCAGCATATCTAAACTTCATCATGTTATGATGTAGCTTTATTTAAACTTAGTTTTAACATTGATTCTCTAAATCAAAGTCCAGAATTGGATTTAGAGGGCACATGACTCTGTATTTTTAAGTCTTTGTTCATAAACTTAATTTGATGCGACTACCTATCTTATATAGACTATAAAGTATATAGAGATACGAGGTAGGCCCGTAAGCCTACAGCTGTACCTAAACTCTAGAAATAAGGAAGAATTATTTTTTTTCTATCACGCAGTCTTTTTCTTTGAGAAACGAAATCACGTATGTCTTGCGCCATGCTGTCTAGCACAATGTATAGGGCTAATTCCTAAGACGGAGGAATTAGCCCTATTCATTGTGCCACATGCTGTCATGCCTCGCTGGCCGTCGCCATGGCTGAAAAAACTTTCTTTAAAACAGGTGATCTGGTTATTCATGGCAGATTTGTCTGAATTATTATTCACAACCGATGTGCTATCTGCTAGGAAAAATGTTTTCGTTCAACGTTATACAGGATATGCGCATAGCCAACAGCTGGCTGAGTGAGACACAATGGTTTACGGGCAGTCCGCGTGGAATGAGAGTCTGGGGCGATTGAGCCATCAGTCAGGGAGACAGTTCATAGACAGATTTACCGTGCATTCTATACGGATACATTTTCTAGACACGAGGGCAAACTACGACTGTCACACCAAACACATTGAAACATTAGTAATAAATAAGCCTTTCGAGTCCAGTATATACATTGTAATCATAAAGTTCTGTCTCTTCAAAATAAAAACGGCAGTACATGTATATTTCTTACTTTTTGCAAAATAGTGTTGTTCATAATCTTCCGGGAATGAATGCAAAACTGGGTTTAGGGTATATTTGATAATTAGGACTACTAAACGGCAGGTATTTTGTACTGAATAAAAGCGTTCTGTAATATTTGTACACAATTAGGCTACATGACAGTACTTGTACATATATGTATATGACCAAATGTCATATATGTAACGACTACTCGAATAGTATTCCCGTTTCAGCACTATTGAGTATCATAATTAGTAATATAAGCTTATAAAATATCATTTCTATGGTCATCTAGTTATACTCTGAAATAAAGAATTATTTCCATTATTTGATTTCTGTTTAATTTTTCAGTTTCACAAAATCAAATTGTACGGCTTTACAGCAGATTTACCAGCCTGGATAAAAGCAACAATGGATCTCTATGGTACTGAGTGGATTACACATTCATCATCTGTTGTAGACTAACTTTTTTCTAATATACTTGTGACTTGTCACAGTTATAGGTTCAATTTCTTTTCCGTCTCTACTAGAGTAGTGGGGGCTTAGAATTGCTACCCGGCGTCCATCTGTCATAAATGTTTTTGAACAGACTAGCTTGAAAACAAATTCAACAATAACTTAATAAGTAGAGAATAAATCTACAGATAAACTTCAAATCGCTACGCAGCTTTGGAGCTTCCTCTGGTGAAGATGGTGGATAGGATTACACTTCACCAAATTCTGTAAAATAAAATGGCCGCTATTACATAATTTTTGAATATCCATGCCTGTATCTGTTGTGAATACAATAAGTAGGTAATATTTTCACGGATTAAGCTAGAACTTTGAAGATTGCTTCCTGCTTATTGCTACCAGGCCTCATGTTCTTCAACCGCCTGGGTTGGTGGCTTAGTGGTTAGTGTGTATGCTTACTAATCCTTCTTCAATGAAGTGTTCACTGGATCGAGTCTGTCTGTCAATCATCAGGTATGTGAGTGAGTCCCACGATGTGGCTCCTGCAATTGTAGGGGTGTTTTTTTGTGGTTTCCTCTGAATCTCAGTTTTCCAATGTAAAGAGTCAAAGGACAGTGTTAAGTGGACAACCCATCATGATGTAAAGGAAACACCCTTGAGTACGACGTTAAACCCCAATCAAACAGCCAATCATGTGCTTTCACATGTTGCGGTGTGTCAGTTCATCCACAAACATCATTCAAAGCTACTGACTGCCTTGATGATCACTGTATAACAGTACACATTCCTCTGGGGGGATAAACACCTACATTGTACTTACTGAAGGAAGCTTTGACATGAAAAAAAAAAATGGTCTCATGCTTAGGTCCGCAGTATTCCTTTCATTGCATGGCATTAACATACATCTGGCAATGTCAAGGGTTTTTTTTGTGGCACAGGATGTGATTTTAACCAAAATCAAAATGGACCATATTAGCATTAAGCATAACAAAGTGTAATTTAGTGAATCCAAAAGTAGTACCTGTTATGCTCTTCATGTTTATTTATGATATATGATATTTATAAGAGGAATTTACACTTTTGTTGGTTTATATATTTACTGATTTTATGTTATTTAGCCGAGAAGACTTTCTTAGGATCCCTGAGCTGGCTATTAATCCCTTAGGAGATAGGATAGTTCATGCTTTCTTCAATGAAGGGTAAGATTAGTGGATGTTTTGTGAATCTGAAATATATATGTGTCTTGGTGTATGACTAGTCTTATCACATGACAATGCTTAAGTGATAAATTGAGGCATGTTATCACTTATCAATGTCTGTGTTAGAGATGGAAAAAAAAAAATAGTGGAATTTTTATCCTATATTCAAGGACTATAAGCCAAAGAAGTCCTGATAGCTCTAGTAATCTTAACATCTTCTCTTTACAATTTATTATGAAATATATGTCATTACATATTTGGCATTAATGAGCTAGTATTTGCTCTTATTAATGAAAGTATATTGTGGATAAATCGGTGGTTGGAAGGCACTTCTTTTGTTAACACTGGAGGAATATGAACCTTTCCAACATTATGGAAATGCTTCACATCATGGTTGAGCTACATGTTGTGTCCTATAACAATATCTGTACTATTCCCGTGATTGTCCTGTTTTTATTCTGTCTTCTCGTTGTTTATGCGGTCCGTCTGTCGACCATCAGGTATATGAGTGAGTCACATGTTGTGGCTCCGGCAATCGGCGGCCGGGCAGGGTGTTTTTTTTTTTTTTTTTACAAGGTTTCCTTTTGGTTTTCCACTGTAATAAGGCTGTGTACAGTGCGAAGTGGACAATCCAACATCATATAAGTGAAATACCCTTGGGTACGACGTTAAACACCAATCAAACAAACAAACAGTTGCCTAGGAGCTCTCAGAGCTAAAGGGGAACTGGACGCCAATCTGTTTGTGGTGCCTGTATTACGTCCTGTATTTGTTTTGTCTGTTTGTTGCCAGTGGTGTAAAGGGTGGTTTTCTTCACCCATTAGGTTTGCAGGTCATCATATAACACTTATATGACGACGTGCCTTAAAGTCAAATACCCTTGAGAATGACGTGAAACCACAATCAAACAAATCTGTTGTGATGTCGTGGGGATTTCCTTACCCATTGAGCTGTTAGGTCATAATATGAGTGAAATAGCCTTAAGTATGTCATTAAACTTCAATCAATCCAAACCAAACCTTCACCCAGAGGGCTGGCATGTTGTAATATGAGTGAAGTGACTTTGTAATCGGCTTTAAGCCCCAATCAAAAATACAAATTATTAAATTGTTGCTAATCTTTAATTGATATTTACTTTTCAGCTCTGATGACTCCGTCAATTTTAGACAGTTTCTGCGAGTTTTGGGGAGGTTTAGGCCTTTGAAAGCCGCTCAGGAGAAAAATAAACTCAACACAAGAGAGGAAAAACTCAAGTGTAAGTCATTTAAGAAAGACTTATATGTGATATTTGATACATGATAAGATAAAATCTCCTTACAGCCCTCTAGCTGTAGGGCTTTTTATTCGAATAACAATGCTGTCTGTACTTACATCCAGTACTGGATGAATATTAACTTCACAACATCATGGAAATGTTTCACATGTTGGTTATGCTAGTAAGTGAAAACACCCTTAAACACGACATAAAACACCAATCATCTACAATTTTCAGGATTTTTTTTCTCTCACCTTACTGATGTGACTGATTCCACTAGTTATCTTGAATCCAGACTGTTTTTTGCGATCATATGAATAAATGAAATAACCTGAACTCAAGCACACAAACAAGCAGAGGTTTTGCGAATAAACAATGACATATTGTTCTTTTGTCACAGTTGCTTTCAAGATGTATGATCTGGATGGAGATGATAAAATCGCCAGAGAGGAACTGCTGGCTGTTTTACACATGATGGTTGGAGCTAACATCTCCGAGGAACAGCTGGGAAGTATAGCTGACAGAACTATAGCTGAGGCAGACAAAGACGGTGATCAGCACATATCATTTGAGGAGTTTGTAGTGGTAGGTAGAATTCAAGGTTTTTTCAGTCCTTTTGACGTTTTACACAAAGCCTTCTGAATACTTTTGAGTGAAGAAATGCATTCTTTTTCTTAGCACTGGAGGAAGATTAACTTTCCAACATTATGAAAATACTTTATATGGTTGTGCCTTATTTAAGTGAAATATCCTTAAACATGGCATAAAACACTAATGGATCGATCATTGTTTTAAACAAAACAAAGATTAACATTCAGGTGGTTGGTTAAGTAAAGTTTAGTGGGTAGAAAATTGTGGAGGACTGACTTATACTGTGTGGACAGTGTGGTATTGAATATCTAAATTGTTTTGACAAATTATGCTGAATAACAGTTAAAACATATCAAAGTACCTGATTATTTTCACCCTGGTATGGATTAAACTTAATACTGTATTTCATAGCAGAATTCCTATTTTACTTTAACTGCATTGGTAATCCGGTGAACAGGTATCTTGAATTTGTAGTGGGTGTGTACAAATTGTCAAGAAATGACCCAGATTCACAACAATGAAACTGAATTAACCTGAGTTTAAGGTTGATCAGATTTGAACTGGTGTTGTGTGAACTCCCTCACTCTGACTGATTTATACTCTTATTGCTTCTTAACATCATTTGTAATTAGAAGCAAGAAAAATAATTCTTCAAGCAACTATAATTAGCATACTTGTATGAATAATTTTTGTGTCCCAAAATAACGAAAATACAGCATACTTGTATGTATATGTGTTAGTTTATTTGAGTATATATATTGAATTAATTGAATTAAATTAATGAACAGAGAAAAATTTGCTTGTCTCCCCAGGGATTCGGACCCTGGACCCTTTGGTATATATATATTTATATTATTTTTATTCTGAGAAAGTCTTATATATCGTGATGTTTTTGTTTTTTTATAACAGGCTATGGAGAGAGTTGATGTGGAACAGAAGATGAGCATAAGATTCCTTCATTAATTTCAACTCTTATACAACACTCAAAGGTCATCACCATGGCGCTGTGCAGCCAAGCAATTCTTAATACATGTACATAAAAGCTGCTGTTTAAGAAGAATGTAAAATTACAATGGAAACCAGAAAACATTTTAATTCTACTTTTGTCACCTACTTTTTTCAGATGGTTGAAATCAAAAAAGGGAATAATGTATCAAACATTTTATGTATAAAAATTATCTGCTCTAAATCAATCTTAAATCGGACTAACCAACTACAATGCCTTATAGCAGAGCTGCTTACCTGGTGTATTCTGGAGTATTTTGTACACATACTTTACCTGAAATACACCAATTAGCCATTAAAATGCACCCAGATATTATTATTCTATGTTATGTTGTAACACGAATATACACAAAATTGTAAGAAAATACTCAACAATTCTCCTTACACATAATTTCTTCTTGGTTATGCAGGTCTGTTATAAAGGAAATGTTAATCACTTTTGTTTTAATCCACTCCATAACTGAAAATTAATTAATCTCAATTCTGGTGTTTGACTACGTGAGATGAAAGGAAGCCCAGTTCCATATGCTTTAATTGTAAACCAAATTTAATTTGGCAGAATGAATGGTGTGTGAAGAAGTGTTTATAGTTTATGTATTATTTGTATATAGAGGTTAGGGTCGCTTTATACATGTATAATGTGTATGTAAAGAATTGCTGAACAATCTCCGTGGTCGGCTACATATATGTCATCTCTTATGCTTTTTAATTATTATACATTAACAAAAACCTACATTCACCAATCAGTTGTCAGTTCAACTGTATGCCACATCCGTTATATTAGTGTATTTTATTTTTGTAGCATCTCATAACAGCTATTTCTGTATACAATGCATGCGGTATGCTGTATTCAAAATGGACAGTTAACCAAGTATCTCTAGAAATTAAACTGAGATATATGACATACTGTGATACTAGTAGGTGCATTATGGCAGAAAGTACAAATATTTTACAGCCTAACTGTTATATATGATTCAAGAACATTTCCATTGAACTTCACAATTTAAACCTGAATAAATGGCAACACATGTATTTCTGGTACACTATTCAATGTGGTTAGTGAGGTTGCCTGGTGTCAACAATTAGTTTCGTTTTTTGTTTTTCTTTCTGGCCGTAATCTTCCAATTTTCGTGTTTACAGAATCTGAACATCATGTTTTCCATTAAAATCCTCTTTTTGAGTTGTTTACATGTCCTACACAAATCATCATCGCCGGTATGCTCTTCATCCCTATCCATGTTATCCATATCACTATACTCTTTTATTATGCCAGGTAGTACTAGTATATGCATTTAGTTCTTTGTAGCAACTCCAACTGTCATGTTCTGAATGGCTGATTTTTTTTATTTCATAATGGCATAATTGTTTACAAGGAAAAAGGTCACCAGAAAGAAATGGAAATATCGTTTTACTGAATGTATTTTCCTGGTAATATATATAATCTGTGATATTTGCCATATATATGTATAAATTGAATGTTTAAATAACTATATTTAATCCTGAAAGAACATTGATATTAAAATGTGTATATATCTTTTCGGTATACTGTAAGAAAGATTATTTGTTTGTTTTATACATTTGATCAAGTCAGATGAAAACTAAAAAGGTGTGTTTGTTCTAAAGCTACCTCCATCACAAAGTTTATAACAAAACATTGTGTGATAGATGTCCTTATCAGAAGATAGCAGTCTAATGTTTTATCTTAAAATTCAGAATCCTTACTAGCTAACAAACATCAGTATTGTTATGTAATTTACAACTACGCTCGTATAACCAGGGACTATACCAGGGACAGTCCATATGGGCTACTGTAAGCTGATCGCTGGTTATAGGAGCGTAAAGTACAAACTGTTCTATATGTATTTATATAGACAGAACAGGGCCCAAGACTTCAGGATTGGATTCCATTCCATTTCCATTAGGTCAATTTTACTTAGAAACCATGCAGGAATTACGTTTAAACTTTGATACTTGTCCTTGGCCGGTTACCAAATTATTGCAAACAATGGGCAAATTTTACTCAAACTATACTTTCCACTGTATGTTATGTGGCCCAGAGTGTGTATATTTAATATGCCCATATAAAGGGTATGTACCTTGTTTATGCTTCTCAGGGTAGATTTTTTACCCATGTAGAGTAAATTTTTGGTTGCTCATCGTATATGGTCAGAGTAACCGAAATAGTGATAATAAGTAAAAATTGACATATTAGTCAGCATAGAAGTTTTTTGATCTATGGGCAGTGAAAGACGTGCATAAAATAAATGTACACCCACTTGATACAGGAAGGGTATTAATATTATAAATTGGCTTCAACTGAATTGATGAACAGAGTGTTATTGGGATTAAACATTTCAAATTATCTTTCTTTATGCCCTCAACAAATTTCGTGGTGTTAACCGGTGCTACTTTTGCATGCTACTCGCCAATAAAATGTACTAGGCTACTTTCTGTACAACCTTGCATATAAATAAAATTTTATCTAAACTTTCCAGAATTCAGTGTTGTTGTGTTTACGTATGACATATATTTACCTCGTAAAATAACTTGTTACAACAACATTCCAGTCTTTTTGATTGGCCTGTCAAAATATAAGCTCACAGCTGGGAAGGTGTGTCGATTATGTTTACTTGTCTATAGTGCATTGACGTACCACGTGGTTATCGTTGGTGTTTGGGAAGGTCAAAATGCCACCAACCTTTAGTCGTAACACTGTTTTCGCGAGCCATCTCTCTATAAGAGTCTATATATAGATACCATGCCTTCGGATGATTTCGCAAGACGTATATTGTCATCAATAAAATAAATAATACAAATATAATTCGCAACGAAGTTTGAATACCATATAAATTTTACATTAATCAAGAGAGAAAAAAAAATATATATATATATATATATATTGCTCTCGTTGGTTACGCATTCGAACATTTGCTTCATCTATGAAATTGAAATTCACTGGGTTCTGTATATCCCGTATAGATCCAAGATGGAACTCTTATTTTATATACAGCTTAATTTGTATGGCAACACGCAGGTTACGCTCCTGTTTAACGTTTTTTTGACATATCCTTAACGTACAATACAAGACCTGCGTTCTGGGTTATATCATCACTCTCTGTATTCCGTACCTCTTCAGTGAATAATTGAACTGAAAGTTCATACACGACTTTCTTATAAAAACTTAAGAGATCAAGTTCGAGCTTTTGTGCTGTTTTCTTATTAATTCATTGAAAAACCATAACCATTTTTTCTGAATGATATGACATGTCCACAGGCGGGGGAACTATATGAATGTCTGCCTTGAGATAACCGTACGAATCTTAAATCATGGACTCACGGAGATAGATATATATAAAAAAAATAGTACGTCCTTATCTTTAAAAGAAACCGACCAGTTATAATATCAGCAAAAATGTAGAATTTTAACATGTAAGAATTCACCAGAATCCTCTTGTAAAATCGCTCCAAGTGTCTTCAAAATATATGACATTTGGATGTATGACGTTCTTCGTTTGGTGAACCCCGAAATCTCCTTTATGTTTAGAGACCAAGCTCATTTGAGCCACATCAGATTAAAGCTGATATCACCTATAGCGGAACATAACTCTCTCCAAAGGCATTCTATTATAGCCTACAACTTTAAGAGGAACAGAGCTCCCATGGATCGACAACCCCTTGGAGGGCAACATTGTCCTTTTTTTTCCCCCAATAGAAAATTCTGTTTTTCGTCCTGCATTTAGTGAAAAAATTATTTTAAAACCCATATTCTAGATTATTATGTCACTAATAAACATACATAATTTCAAGGGTGTAGCTAACAGGTATTTCGACTATTTTAAAAAAAAAATTGAAGTGCTGGAAATCGTGCAAAACGCACCCAGCTGTACACTTGCAACGAACTTATTCGAAGTTTTCAAACTTAAAATTAAATGACTTTTAACTGGAATATTTCATATATTTTTTTTTTCACTAAATGCAAGTCAATACAGAGTGTTCTAATAAAGAAAAAAGTTGAGAATTTTTATCCTCGAATGGGTTGTCCACCATTAAAGAGATTTGAGAGTTTCCGTGATCCATTTGGCTGCCATGTGTGTGGAATAATCCCAATCCAAAAAAACAAACAAACGTAAGGACATATGCGGTTCGAGACGAAACATAGCTGTCATTATAGTTAGTGAGGTTCGGGTGTTATTTTCCATCTTTTTAAAATAACATCTTAATTAGAGTTGCATTTACTTTTATATCAATGCCTCTATATTGTGTGTTTATCAGATAATAATCCAATCATCAAACGCTTTTTCACTTATTGTTAAAACTTACTTTTGAGATGTCGATTTCAAGCCGTTTTTTTTTTTAAATTACCGGCTATTATGCATGGGTTAAATTAGCTCTGGCCAATAGTATTTGATACACTGATCTTCCTGGCAAGCTTTAATAGACCGGTTATGTCTATTACATTCACGATTTAGCCGTGTTTCATAATCCACTGTTAACAAAAGCGCTCAACCCCAGTACCTATACTAGAGATTAAGATTTACCGGTATATAGAAACGTGTCTCTCAGAGTCTATCTGGAGCATGCGATGTTTTTTCTGTTTTAATTTTCCATCGAACATACCTGTTATATATTATATTCAGTTATATAGCTAATATTTTCGCTTGGATTTTGTATAAGAACATAACTTAAAAACCAGGTATATCAGCGAGTCACATGTTGTGGTTCCGGCAATCGTGAGGTGTGTTTGGGGTTTCCTCCAGGTTTTCCATCGTAATAAGGCAAGGTGAAGTGTGAAGTGGACAATATGTCGCCATATATTAAGTAAAATACCCTTGAGTACGACTTTAAACCCCTATCAAACAAACATAAATTAAATACGATGTAGAATGGCCAAGGAGAATAAAACTATATTTGCACAAGCATTGTTTTTGTGTGAGGGCCTATACGTGGTCGTTTAATTCTCTACTAATTAAACGTGTGCTTAATCTACCGTGAAAATATCAGATTTGGTTGATTGGATGTTATACAATACGTTTGACATTTGAGTAAGGAGTAAGTTGATTGGTAGGTATTTTACTAATCAGATGACGATGCAGTCAACCCTTACTATCATCGTAAGATGTGGTTTGTCCCTTGCATACGAACACGTACACCTTTATATAAATGGAATAACAATTACCAAGCTTTATTGTCCGTGAAGAGGAAGAGCATTAATTCAAAGGTTACATATCTAGAGCATCCGTATCGATGTCCCAACTCCTATTTGTTGCTTTTACAACCACTGATCAGCGACTGTACATATAAATCCTTTTGTTGTTTCTCCTGAAAAGACGATGGAAATCAATAAGCTCATGACATTCGGGACGTTTCAGATAGCAATTGTTCCAAGTCATATCTTAGTCAGCGGCCTCTTAACTGGCTTTCTCAGGATTTCAATGAGGAAGAGGATTTCAATGGAATCTTTAAAAGTAAACCCTGTTCTGGAAATCCCCGAGAAACAAGGAATCGTTTATTAGAGACATAATTTGTATATAGCCTATGATACGTGAGGACACCACCACACCAAAACCTTGAGACTACAAACACTAGCATAACAATAAAATATACAACATCACTGTTGCACTGTTTACCTGTACCAGTAGGAGTGAAATAACCTTAAGTACCGAGTAAAATTTCACAAAACAAACAAAATAAACTACCACCACATATTAAAGAGTGGGAAAACAATACGAAATTACGATTTTATGTATGAAAAAAAAATTCAATTTTGGAAATAGGTACTAAAGCGAATTTCCCAAAAGGTAGTCATAGGCGCAATACTATATTTATTTTCATGTTACCAAGTTAGTAGCAATCTTCAGTTGTGTGTATGTCCCAAGTTGAATCTTGAAAAGTCATGCTTTATGATAACAAGACTAATTTAAACGTGTGTGTGTGTACTGACAAGATTCACTTAAAAGTAGTCATAGTTAATGATCAACCTGTATTTGAAATTTGGATAACAAAATTAAAGAGGTATTTAAATATTGGAGGTCTTCCCATATGCCTGCAACCAACAAACCTTTACATATTACCAGATATGTGGCTATACACGCTTCAAGGTCATTAAGGGGACTACACACTATACTAGATCATTATGGCGTAAATACAGCCACTCTCATGCACTGATTCACAGTTATTTTTTGTCTATGTATTGCTTTGTAATTTAAAGTTCACATATGTGTAACGACTGATACAATTGTTTCTTTTTTCCCCTCAGCAATAATGAAAAAAGCAACAAAGATAATTTAACAGCATAAATTATACATTTATTCAGAGCATCAGAACTGATTCAGTAAAGTATAGTATGCAGAATTACATGGAAACTGGTAGTAGACGTTTAAGTGGATACATAGGCTTCATCAATAGGACTACATACAGGGTTTGTTGAATAATACACATTAAAATGTGGCATGTTAGACTCAAAACAAATTTAAACTTTAGGTGTAGCTTTTCTTTCTTCATCTGACTATGACTGCAGTTTTACGCCATCCTAAATATCTAATGAGGTGTCCCATAGGTGAAGGAAATTACGCTCAATATCACAGGCAACTGTCTGGCCAGATACAAACATGGGATGCACAACATCATTGCAATGAAAAAAAAATGTCCAAATTCAAAAAAGATTGTTTTCAGGATGTTTTTTTAAATGAGGAGGGCAACAGAGAGTTTCCGCAGACCTCTCACAAAAACATAATTGTGTTCATTTGATTGGGGTTGAACGCCATACTTAAGATTGTTTCACAACATGACAGTGTGCCAGAACAAGGGGTGATGGAAACCCCCCCTGGATGCCTTCCGTAACCATTAAGGAAAAAAAAACTAAGACAATCACAGGGCGTAATACAAAGACGTCACAAAAAGACTGGCTTCACGTTGCCGCTTAGCTTCCAGAGGACCAGGACAACAGAAAGATTCTTCCCAACCCTCCTCAGTAACTGACTCATCCATCTACAAGTTTAATACAACATATATTTCATTATCTTTGAGATTACAAATGCTACAGACTTTGCACAAAAACTGTATTTTGTTCAGATGAAATGCCATCTTCAGCAAGGGTTGGGTGACGGGGAAAAAAAATCTGGTTTCTAGGATACAATTAATCCTGTAATGTTTCAGCCATATCCATTTTGATTTAAAAGCACATGTATTTATAAATAATCTTAAGCTTAAATGCTGTTAAATGAAACATTATACATACATGTAACTATGTACTTCAATACATAAAAGTCTGTATCAGGTGTTATATGTACAGTATACCCAACTTTCCCACCCAAAATAATAAGCTGTGAATTAAATCTATTTCTGTGGTTATATCCATAATTCAGCATCACACATACAATGTCATTATCAACAACAAAACAATTTGTTTTCCACTTTACAAGTAATTAAACTTTCTATGAGATGTAAGAACAAGAGCAACAAAACATCTTAAGCCGTGTAGTTAAAAAAGTTCAGACAACATCAATTCAGCGACAGATTTATACCTTAATAAAGAAAACGTTTTTAAGTTAAAAGTTTACATTAATTTAATTTTGAATAAGTTAAATGAGCGTGATGGTGTCCTCTTGTGCAATTAATTTGCTCTTGTCAGTATCTGTATTAACAATCAGAGGCGGAGGAGCAGGCACATTGCCTTCTGACAAAGTGTCTGTATGTCTGTCTGTGCGTGGGTCCAGAGGAACCAGATGGGTGGGAAGGCTGGATGATGCCTGTCATGAAGATGTAGACACAGCTAATTTCTTAAGGTGATCCATGAACACTTGTAAACTGACGTCATCTGTCAACACGGGCGCTCCACCATCCTAAAAATAAAATGATAAAAACTAAAATTAGGATTTTGTCATTAAAACGACAGAACTTAAGCTAAGAACAAGAATTGTAGACCCACGCTGTGAGACTGCCTGGCTAAGTTCAGTGTTGTATAATACAGATATTCAATGGAAAAAATGTGTTGATGTAAAAACAAATTTAGATTAATGGAAAATATCTAAGATCTGATGAGGATATATGGAGATAACTAAGCTATATTTCCATGTTAATTATCAATATATAAATGTCCAAAAGTGTGTCTTTGTTTCATAGGACAATATAGGACAATAGTTAAAAAGACATCTGGGCCTTTTTAAAATTCACCAGGTTATCAAAATAATATTTTTCTCATACTTGTAAAGCATATAAAGAATAGCCATTCTAGCTTAAGTGAAATAATTACTTTAAAGTGACAAAGAAATTAGAATTGAAAGTATGATAATATGACATGATCAGCTGACATAAGCATGCTCAATTTCTTTAATACAAGCATATTTTAAAGTCCGGTTGATCTAGTATGAAAATCATTCTTAAATTAGATTGAGCCATTAAAATACCCTGCACCAATATAATATTATATACAGAGCTTTCTTGTAGCCAATAAGACATGCATTGAACAACAGCCATATTTATTATTCAACATGTAGTCTCTTTCTTTCCAAAAAAAAACCAGTGCTTAATTAACTTCAAATCTAAAACTGTGTGTATGTTGTACCAGCACAATATAACTTGTAAGACTAGTAAGAGGACTGTTCCTTCTGGATGTAAAATTATGCCTTCAATTTGTATGGTACCACCTAAGATTGGCTTAACAGATAATAAATATGCTAATACATAAAATCAGGCCCAGCCTCATTGTCACATGACAGCAATCCGTATTAACAATGTATTAACCACCACAACTTATCACATATACAGGAGACATTAACATACATTAGCACACATTCACTTCCCCCCAAATCACCAGAAATAGCAAAGAGGATGTTAATACAAGTCATAAACAGATACAACAACACATGCTCACCACCCTAATAATATCAAGCTTGTTCGCAGGTTAACTTATGTAAAACATTCCTTTGTACTGTCCTATCAATTTAGTTGAAATTTTACTGCTGACTTAACAAGTAAATTCATTTATTTGCTTGATTGGGGCTAAGCAACAATTCACAATTCAAGGCCAAAAGCTGCATGTACATATTGAGAAGTGCTCACACCAACACCAATGTGTAACACAAGCAGCCAACGATTCCCTATCTGACATTATTCCACCTGCTTGTTAGCCCAAGTATAGTTTTGCCCATCACAAGAATTTCATGTCTAAAGCCATGAGGTGATTTGCTTATACTAAGATCTGATTTTCACTGTAAACTATTAGGGAATTGACAGTAAGCAGGGACCATTCAGAAGGAAGTGACAGAAACTAAACCAGAGAGGAAATGATAAAAGGATTACAAACCCCAGCTGAGTTAGCGATACTTGGCTTTAATAGGAGGAAATAACAAGGGAAATATTATAATTAGGGTTTGTCAAATGTACATAAATACAATAATATCTTATCAATAATAAATTATTTGAATTCTTTCCTATTTTAAAACAAGTCATCATCCACAAAAATTAAACCTATAGAATGATTGAATTTTATCCTGGAGAGAAAATGTAATTTAAGTTAAATGTGTGTAGAAAAACATACATATTAAGTTAAACAAAATGAAGCTGTTTAAAAGGCGAAAGTTCAGATTTTATTTATCTGTACCCACTTGTTTATTGAAAGTGAAAGTGAAAATAATACATAACCCCACCAACACAACCATCAAATGAGAAGTGTTCTGCTCTTTTGGTGGATTAATGTTCTTCAGAACAAAGACAATTTAATTTTCTTTGGTCATAAACCCTTCCATAGGGCTTGTTTGGGCCATTACGCATACATCCATTTATTTCAATCAAATGACTGGAGACTAATGGCAATGGGTTAATGAAACCCCTGTCACTGGCTTCAATCACTACTAGTCACAGGACACACGGTGGAATCACTCAGTGAAACTGTGCTGGAAACCTCAACAAAGTTAGGTGTTGCCCCTTAGCTGTTATAGTACCAGAGTACAGGAACTGGCCATGAACCTCCTGATTTACCCAGATTAAGTTTATTTTTGCAATAAATCAGATGGTAACGATTGTTTGTTTGTTAAATTGGGGTTTAACCCTGTACTTAATCAAATGTTTGTTTGTTTGATTAGGGTTTTAGGTCGTACTCAACGGTATTTCATTTATAGCATGATGGATTGGCAACTTTACATTGTATCTTGCCTCATAGGTGGAAAACCGAGAGGAAACATTGTAAAAACAAACCCTGTGATTGCTGGAGCCACATCGTGTGACCACATGTATCTAATATACCCAATGGTCGACAGACAGACTTGATCCTGTGAACGGATTATTTCAGTCAAAGGACTTGATACAAAGACATCACAAACAGATCGGCATCATATTGACCCTAAGCTCTTAAGAGTACCGGGGTTATAGGAAACTACCACCCAACTGCCCACACATGTAATTGGAGCTTCCTGGTAATACTATTTTGTTTATGCTATTTCAGAAAGATCCAAGACACAAAACACAAGTGATGTTGATTTGTCCCCCTAATATGTATGTGATGGCATGCTGAACAAGATTTGTGATTAATGAGAGAACATTTTCTTATCCAAATCACATGTACACAAACGCAATCTATAAATCTAAATGTTAGTACGGATGATCATTTACAGGCAGGATGGGAAAATGTGAAATTAAAACATAAGAGATGTTAGCCACATCAGTTGATATCCCAGGTGGTCAATACTGCACTTTTGGCAGTTGAGTGGGCTTTAAACAGTGGTGTCTAAGACAATATGCTAAAGGGAGATCAATCTGTAATAGCTATAATTGCATGCTGTTCCACTATACATTACAAATCCAGCCATCCTTGAAACACCATGTTCAAAATGATCCACATTATTATATACTAGTTTAAGTCAAGATAGATTAATTGGTGTTTAACTGACACCAATAAAATACAAAGTAATATGTCTGTTGCAAAAATGTCCACCCAGAGCTAAGTATAGGCGAAATGACAAGCCTATCTTCAACCAGAGGGCAGCAAGTAATACACCATTGATAACACATAGTTTGTGCATGATTGATTGATTGGTATTTAAAGCAGTGCGGGTATTTCTATTATATGACGGTGATGTACTTCAAAGAATGAACAGTTACAAAACAATAATGTTAAACGTTATGTGTTGAAAAAATTTATGTTCATCCATAGTTGACAGCAAATAATAATTCTACCAGTCAAATAGAAGTTTGATTTAAAATGATTAACAGATTTGAAAAGTCTAACTAGGACAGTGTTTTTCCTGGGTTAAGGTAGCTTTGATGCTTTAAAGGCCTATAAGAGGGTTTTTTCCTATGAAGAATATATTGTATTTGTTTATTATTGTTTACAAGATATATGTTTTTGTGTGCCAGCCCAAGAGGTGAAGAAAATGACCCTCACTGTGTACAAGATACAGTACAATCACCTGACCTTAAACTGGGTGCAATAAGATGAAGTGTGCTAGACGTAACAACAGATGGGTGTTGTGATGCCCCTTGGCTCAGAGAGCAACTGGGAACAGGAAGTTCCCTCCAACCACTCACCACATCCAGTAGAGGCAACACATTACACACTATCACATTGTGGAAGCTAAACAAACCAGAGAAAGAAGGTACCTATCGTAAACAACCTACCTGGCCCCATGCATACATGTTGTTGTGTGTTTGTGATGGATTCACTTTGGACAACAGGAAACGAGCCTAGAAAATAAACAGAAACAACAGTTGACAACAGGTTTTATATTATTTAACATGTATTACATATATGTATAATGCTTTTTTCCCCAAGCAATTTTGCCCGAAATTGAAATTTACAATGGAAAATAAATACACTAGGAGGGAGGTTTGACAAAACTTTTACAGATAAAAAATTAGAAATAGTGTTTGTATTTCTACAAACACTGACAACATTTTTAGGTCATAGATCTTAAATGTAGTGCAGCATGAGGAAAGCTATTATCAGGGCTATATAATATATATAATGGATATTAAATAGGTTAGATGCTTGGAAGAGGTTAGAAATAACTGACTGCAATGTTGTTATCAAAACAATATTTACCTCTATAAAATACATGTAAGTAGAATTTTAGATTTTTTGGGGGGTGTGTCTGCACTATTTAAATGTAGTTATATTTTAAATATTTTGCAACTTTTTAATAATAACTGTTTTATTATATGTTATGAAATATTTATTCAATTAATAAATAGGAGGAATTTTTATTTATAAAATGGCTGATTATCTCAAAACATAATTAATTTGTTGAAATTTAAAAAGTCTTTTTTTATTTCTAGTTAAGCCCACTGTTTGATTGCATGTTCTGCCTGACTGATCTTAGTCATCTGCAAGCCATAGGACACACTTTTAAAAGTTGATAACTTTATATCATATGCAACCAACCATAAAGATTAGATCGCATAAAGTAGGAACTTAAATTTGCATGGAAATTAACTGGCAATACCTGTGATCCACCTGCGTCTGTGTCTATATATCTAGGCATTGGGAATCTTGTCTGTAATATTTCTTGTGCATCATCAACAGGTGCTTGTAACAGCTGTTTGAAATTCTCATGTTCAGGCTGGTCTTGATAGCCTTGTTTTCGCCACAATGATATTGTCTGAAAGTAAAACAATCCACTCTGTCATGAGTTCCATCACTTTGATGTTAAATGGTTCATAACTTATTAGGTAAAGATATACTGAATTATCACATTCTAATAAAACGTTTTTTTCTTCTTTTTTAAACTTATATGCAGCAATGTATTTTCCAATTTTAAGCTCAATGGTGGAGACCTCAGATAAAGTGATTCGGTGGTTACGTGCATTCGACATTGATAACTCAGAGTGGTGCACGACATATCATCACTGGTCGAGTCAGACAAAAATTGGGCATAAACTATAAACTAGATTGAGTTCTATATTAATAGAAACCCACATGTGGATAAAAAAGAAGATACTTGGTAGCGAGACCGAGAAAAACTAAATCAGCTTCAAGGCACATCTGTACCATGTAATAAAGATCTACTTTATCAATGATTTGGTTGTTTAATTTGAGTTTAACGTCTACAGTCATTCTCAACGGTATTTCATTTACAGTCAATGCTACCCTAAATCCCCTCAAATTGAGTCCATGACAAATCCTAAGTTTTTCGCTTGTTGTGCCAATATTACAACACGCAAACAAAAACATGAATGTTTGTTGACAAATATTTATGCTTCTAACTGAAAAATTCCTCTTCTATCGCTCAGAAGTTTTTTTAAGTAGCTTCCAAAATATTAATTTTATGGATGAATTCAGGGTACATCTGTAGTTAGCAAATTTGTAGTAAGCTCACACTCTAACCACTATGCCACTGCCCTGGGCACTTTCTCAATGAAGCCAGCAGTGATGCAATCTTTTTTGGCACATTGAAAATTGTTTCCTTAGCTCACATAGAATGTTTTCAAAGGCAGTTTTGAATAGTAGCTGAATAATGGCCTTGCTCAAAACATCACAAGGCAGTAAGCTGTGACTAACAAATGACCATATGCAGAGAGTTGTAGAGATATTTCTGTAACTTTGCCTAATGTACAAAAACTCTATCTGTACAGCTTGGAAAAGGACAGAAATTTGTTCACAGTGGCAGTGATTGTTTGTTTTTTTTGATTGACGTTTAACGTCGTACTCAAAGGTATTTCACCTATAGGACGATGTATTGTCCATTTCACACTGCACCTAGCTGTATTACGGTGGAAAACAAGGAGATTAGGTACTCAAATATCACAAGTACTACATCAACAAAAGAATAAGGATGTGACAAATACTGGATTCAATTTTTATCTAAAACAATACTTTTTCCTTAATTATCCTCAAAATAACACATAAGGGGTTGATTGGATATGGGTATCGCACTTCTATCATGACTTTGTTCTACAACAATTTATAGCCGTACTAACTCAACCATAACATGTTACAAATCGTTTGCTGTGTTGCAAATTCAAGGTTCCTCCACTGCTAATAATAGAAATATATATCAGCTTAGAACAAACTTCTCTCAGGGCTAACATAGTTGAATTTAACAAAAATTTACTTACCTCTCCATGATATATGACTATCTGAAAGAATGTGTCCATGAGAAGAATACGATCTGCCTGGATACTGCTAGAGTCTAATAAGACAGGCTGAAAAACAAACACACAGACTTTCTATTATCATTTTGAAAAGCAGACAGTTTAAAATTAAAGTTAATACTGTGTTTGTTTGATTGGTGTTTAATATGGTACTCAAGGGTATTTCACTTATATGATGGCGGATTGTCTACCTCACAATGCCCATAGAAAACAGAAAGAAAAACTTGTTAAAATGACCCCACAGTTGCCGGATCCACATCGTGTGACATAAATTTATACCGGACATTACTTTCACTCATACATTTATACTTAAGTACAGCTAACCAGTCACTGCTTTAAACATTCAAAATTGAGCATCTACATATCTATTTACAACATTTAAGGACAATATATTTGAAGAAATTTTGCTTTCTTACCTCTGGTGGACCGCTGAAGGAATATGCATACAAAATAGGTTGGATCATGATAAGACACTGTGTCAGATCTTCTCTGTTCAACATGTGTCTAGAATAAGAAAAAAAGGCCAAGTATGTTACGGAGAAAATAATACACATTAGTTTTGATTGTGACTTTAAACTATAGCTAAGATTATTTGTTCACTAATTTGTCTGATTGACAGATAAGAAACAAGCTGAGCAAGGATATTTCATATCTCTTAACTGGATGCAATCCAACAGTAATCAGCTACACTAGCAGAATGATAAAGTGTGAATACTGTTCCTCCATTGCTAAGTAAAGACAGCAGGAGTCATTGAGTGTGCGCGATGAATACTGTCCTTAGTCTGAGGGCCATTCATGTCACATTACATCTACAGGCCTGAGCTGTAATGTTATCCAGCAAAACCTCAAAATTGGTCCTTTTAAAGTTTGTCACAGTTTTGCTGATATTTGTCAATAAAATATTCAGAGTTCTAAAGAAATACATGTATGCAAATTTTCTTTATAGTATCATCTCTCTAAGGAATTTTCAAAATCAGACGTAAAAAGCTATTTTAAACAACCTTCTTGAATAATTTGAGAAACCTACATATCAGCTCTCCTAAAATTATCGATAAGTGTTTAACGCCACATTCAACAATATTTCAGCTACGCTGTGGAGTGCCCATAAAATAAGTTTGGTTAACCATGGGAAGAACCATCTTCTCTAGTCAAGGGTTATTATTCCGAGCTACACTGCATTTGGCAGATAATTAATGTACAATGAGAGTTTCAGCTATGCCATCTGGCGGATAAAACGATCAAGGTTCTAGCTAACTCCCACGGTTTACAGCTACATTCGCCGCCAAATTCACTAGCCAAGTCTTCTAATAGCACATCATCTGATTGGATACGTAGAAGTTCCTACACATGCAATCAATTGCTAGAAAGCCGACTCCCATTATACAGGACTTATCCGGCAAGGGTTCAAATGCAGAGTAGCTCGGAATAGTAACCCTTGGCTAGAGAAGATGGGGAAGAACCAGTTCAGTCTGTTCTTCCCAAGAGCAAGGGCCTGCATGACATATGGACATGAGGTGCTACTGTATTCTGACATAGGGGGAAACAACTCTTGCTGGTGAAGTCTATGAATATGGTTCAAAACCTGTACCTACTTATATCATATATCAAGGGGAAATCTACCTGTAATATGATGTTTCATCGGGACTGTTATTGAAGACTTGCAGGAATTGGGATCTTCTCAGATGGAACATAAATTGAGGATAAAGAGAGAAATTCTCAGAAAAACGGAAACTGTTCGGGTCATCTTTGTGGTAAGAACCAAACTTCTGACACTGAAAACAGAAACAACAAAGCACTCAATGATAAAATTTTTTGAAAAATTCATAATTAGATGCAAATATGAAGCTTGTTGAAAGAACCAGATTATGGACATACCTTTTATTATATTTTTTAAAAACATCTGTCTGTTTTATTATAAAACTTTTAAATACAGACCTCAGATAAAGTGATTCGGTGGTTACGTGCATTCAGCATTGAAAACTCAGCGTGGTGCACAATATATCATCACTGGTCTATAATAAATAACATGGTGTTTATTTAGAAGTAGCACAATAAAACTGGTACTCACCAAACGAATAAGCATTCTATCCAGCCAGCGTAAAACATCAGGCCCATCATCAGTCTCTGCTCTAAATACAGCCAGTCGGGCCATGAGAACAGCTGCTGCCTCCTGGTCAAACCCAGCTGATATATGCTCTATATTAGTACTAGCATCAGCCCAACTACAGGAATAAAAACAAAAACATTTTATAGATAATTTAATATCTATCCTAATCTACGTTATTTATCAAAGGAATCAGAGTCTAAGCTTAAAAAGAAACTTATAGATGACTTATGAAATTTTTTGTAATACCACTCCAGTAAGGAACTTTAAATCTGTGCTCAGGATTTGTTTGATTAGCGAACAGAGTGCCAGCTCACCCTTGATGCCACAAGATAATCTTTGTGCTGCCCTTTAGCTCAGAGAGCAGTCACAGCGCCATGGCAATAGAAAGCACCTTTGAATTGCCAACTGAATGAATTGATTGACGTTGATAGTGTTATTTTATATGTTAAACTCAATATGTTTGTTTTGTTTCTTTGATTGGTGTTTAACATCGTACTGAAGGGTATTTCACTTATTATGGTGGAAAACCGAGAGGAAACCTCGTTAAAACCATCCCTGCAATTGCCGGAGCCACAACATGTGACTCACTCATATACCTGACGGTAGACAGGCGGACTCGATACAGTGAACGGCAAATCGAAGTTCAGTTTAGGAAGTGCACTCGCTACTAAACCATGGCCACGGGTCCTAAACCCAATATGATAACAATATATCCTATAAGCTAATTTTCTGACTTACTTTCTGGCTACTGTTGAAACTCTAACCCTTCTCTGGCCACTTGAATGTTGATACTGTGTTATAAATTGTACATATCCTCTTCCGCCCTGAGGAATTGGTGCATTGTGCTGAAAATTTTACCAAAAAGATCAATAAAACCGTAACAATGATCAATTTATTACATGAACTAAGTTTAAAATATTCATAATTGTAGTGTTTCTCACTACAAGATACTTACGGTAAAGAATTTAGTGTAAGTGGCTTAATTATCAGCAAAGGGCAGTATAAATATTTACAAAAATATTATATATTTTGTGGAAACAATTGAAAACAAAAAGGCAAAAACATAAATACTGAATTAAGACAACAATCACATGCACTTGGTTTCACTTACCTGATTGACAACCTCAAATGTGACGGCAATCGTTGTGTTAGGGTATATGCCACAGAGCTTCCATTGTGAAGTACCTCCTAGCCCTAACTCTGTGTCAGCAACACAAGGCCCCTTCACACCCAGAGATACACACGGTCCTATAGCACCTGAGACTTTCAACTCCCTTGATGTCTACAACAGGAGAAAAAAAACAGTAAATGTACCTAACCATCATTACAGGTAATTTTTACTTTGGAATAGAGAAGTTTCAATGAAGAATAACGGAGATGTAATTTACCTTGACTTCAAATGTTGCACCAAAGGCCATTTTGAACTCTCCTTTACCATCTTTGGAGAAAACTCTTTGAAAGGTCTGTTTGAAGAGTGAAGTATTAAACGAATCTCCCATCACCATGTGGCCACTGAAATAAAAACAAAACAAAGCTTCTTACTTTCTTTTTAATATTGGTCCAACCTAGTTTAAGTACAGAGCAAATTAAACACAATCTCCAATGAACGTCTTATAACTAAAAGTATTCAATTTTTCAAACTTTGTAACAATACTATAGAAAGAAACAAACATGAAAAATTTGCCAAGCATATGTGTAAACGTCAGTAAGAAATTCTTCAACATGAACGTATTTCAATAGAACATATTGTAATGTATAGTTTGTAGACTTACCCAGTGTAGTTAGGACAATACTTCATTTCATGAAGACCTGTCTGATCCAGAGCACAGGAGTAGACATCAATCACATGACCATTCTGAGCAGAACGATTGGCTAATGCTTCATAGTGCTGAAAATGCAATATTACAGTGTTTTTCTTAATTAAAACAATAAATGATCAAGTATGTATATATTTATGGAGAGCTGTCTTCTCCACCTGAACAGAATGAAAGCCACGTAACAACATACATTTTCATGATATATAATGGTACAATGATCTTTAGATAAAGTGGAATAGTCATGAAGGTTTGTGTTTGATTGGGGCTGAACATTGTACATAGAATATTTCTCTTATATGAC
Organism: Mopalia muscosa; assembly: GCA_031763545.1. Lineage (NCBI taxonomy): Eukaryota > Metazoa > Mollusca > Polyplacophora > Chitonida > Mopaliidae > Mopalia > Mopalia muscosa. Next base: position 29,963 of record JARFOD010098602.1, read on the forward strand.
AGATTGTCGATTTCACACAATTCTTTGCTTAAATCATTGAGAGAGAGAGAGGAAACCTAGCAAAAATCAATCTCATATCATGTGACTCACTCATAGAACGGATTACAACAGAATGTCTAAAACCCTGGAGCATTACATTAAAGTAGGTAGGATAAGTATGCCATTATGAAAGTTGTTCATACTTCTAGCTTTATACTAACTGAATAAAACATCAGTTTTGGAGTAGTAAACAGGTCAAAATTTAATAAATTCACCAGACTGTGGAGAAATTCAAACTTTTCGAATGAATGCGTACAGGTTTCACATACAAATTTTCTATTCAAAACTTACCTTCATAGCTTTTTTCATATATTTACAGTTATCTTTCTCAATATCATGATGAGATCTGATTGGATGTTTCAGTTCATCACCAACAACCATCCCGGGGCCTTGAGAACAGGAACCTCCCACAAACATCATTATACGGGCTCCAGTGTTAGGGTAGGTACACTAAAACATTCAAATTGTTAACCAAATTATTAAAAATTTATTTTAAAAAATGTAAATATTAAAATGACATTTCAAATGAAAGTAAGAAAGTTATCAAAAGATTTTTGGTAATAGTCAAATTTAATGATATAAATAACAATATAATGGGAGGACTCCCAACGTGGAAGTCTTTCTATATGTGATAGACCATTGTTATAGGATGTTCTCCAACAATAATGTTAGGCTATATCACTTATATGACAGAAATGTATTTTAACAAAACCTTCAGGGTATTTCACTTACATGAGGGTGATAAAAGAGCTAGACAAACAAAACAATAGAATGTGCAGCGTTTCACTCTGTTTGATATTAAATGTTCCTCTCTTCCCACTTTGTGATTTTATCTGTGGAGTGTGATGGTTTAATTTAACCATTGTCCTCTGAGTAACTAGATAGAGAACTCTGAAGGTATGCCACATTTTCACACAAGATAATTTGTTTTAGAGATAACCATTTCTTCGTCTTCCTGCACATTCTTACCTCTAGAAGCCCCACAGCTATAGACAATGCCACTCCAGTAGATCGTAGTGGACGCTTGCCCTGTGGCACTGGCCATGGATCCCGCTGTAACTCTCCTAATAAGTCAGTTAAATTCATGTCACACTTGTGAACCGGCTGCAGAAATCTGTTCGACAAATGAAAATGATTATTTTTTATTGTGCATTTTCAGCTCATTCGTTGGGGAAATATGGGATTATGTATTATTCCTTAACATATAGACAACTCTCTCACCAATTGACACTTGATACAAACTAGATTCAAACTTTCTAAAATTAGAGAAAAATAATGTGATTCATCGAAATGTAAACTATATAGAATTTTAAATGCAGTGAACATGTACCTGTTAGCTGGAAGTTGAAACTGTTGTTGTGGGTTTTGAGGACCTCTTGGTTGCTGTTGCTGTGGTTGTCCCCCACCTGGAGCTCGCCCTATACCCAACATTTCCTGAGGGAAAAAATAAAAACAATTCGATAAATTAATATTGACAGATTATATTATCTAAAATATAAAAAATATAAAACTGAAATAATAAATCTGACAAAACTAAGACAATTTACACTCAACATAGTTTTAAAAAAGCGGGTCAGTGTTTATCAGGCCATTAAAAATAATTCAACCATGTTACAAGAAAAACAATCCTAACAAACTTGGCAATGTTAAAATACTTACTGGAATGGTAGAGGGCAATGTAAAGACACAGGAAATTCCATAAGTAATCATTTATAGATCAGTGTTTTATGGTATGCTTAAGAACTTTTAAGACAGCAATGTTTTCCAACAGTAAGAATTATACCACAACAACCATAAATGTGAATTGTTTTGTTCTGTTGGAAAGTAATATATAGAATAGAAAAACAAGCTGTATTAGTTCTCACCTGTATCTGTTTGGCTGTTAGATCTTTTGTCCCCCTGAAAACATAACTTTTGGAACAACCCTCACATCCTAATTCATGGACCTGAACCATTTTCCCAAACGTGACCAGCCCAATTAGAGCATTAGGGGGGAGCAAGCTCAAGGACATCTGAAGAGATTCCTGTAAACATCACACAAATAACAATCAAAAGTGTACATTAAGAGGGTGTTTTACCTATTTTCTAAGTGAATCAAAAGGTAATTCGTTTCACTAAGCAACAAAGTCTTCAACTGCTCAGATACACGCCAGAAAATATAGTATTTATTTTATTTAAAATTGGGTTTCATTAATTCATGTGATGCCCAAGGGTATTTACTCAATGAGGCTGAATATGGCTTGTCTTGGGAATAACAAAAAAAACAAACAAAAACAAACAAAAAACCCCAACATATTCTGATGACCCCCACTTGTCACATGTAAACCACCTCTTTATATTCATCAACTGTCAACCTTGTGACTGTGTGGCTTAGCATGGGTACTGACCCAATTCATTCTTCTCATAAAATGTTATGTTTTTAAACTCAGGCAAACTATCTTATAAAACGTTTTGTTACAAACTTTACCTTGACTGCTTGAAGGTCCTCCTCATCCATACATGTATCCAACACAATCAGATATACAGGTGGGTGACAGGTAGCTCTCTATACATAAAAGGCAACCAAATAATAAATTTATTTGCAACAATACATGTATATAAAATAGATTACATATCAATTTATACGGGCATAAAAACAGAGAATGGAAAAACCTTGTACACTGTACGTTTTAGCCAAATCCATACTATATAGTTTGTGACATATTGATTCAGTAGGAGTAAGGGCAAGGGACACCTCAAGCTCTAGGCAAACAAACAAAAACAAAGAGTTTTAAAAGTAGAACTGTTGTAGTTTAGACTGTGTCATTGGGGTTTAAACACACATAAGGCTAGTTAACTCATATGATGGCTGGCCAGTGCAAAGGGTAAATGAAATCAATCAGGAGGTTTATTACTTTTAGCAATTAGTTTATTTTTAATCATGAGAAATTGGCGAAATTCTATAAACTGCTTGATTAACACAGCCCAACACTTACAGTGAGTGTGTACTCGATGGTTGAAAACTGGGGAATAAGTTCAGCAGGCTGATGTTGTTCTGTGATAGCTGCATATTGAGGAGGAAACTGAAACATAAGAAAAATACTTAGGCAAAACGAAAACAGGAATATGAAAGCTTTTGTTTATATGATTGGAGTTTTATGTCTTACTTCTGAAGTATTTCACTTATACTCCGATGGATTGCCCTGCATGTGAAATCCTTATATACCTCAGTGCCACTTGAGAGTGGAAAAGCCATTATAAAGAACAAACTATGAGTTCGACTCCACCCTTTGACCATCAGGTTTTTGGTTGAGGTTTTTTATTTAATGTCTTCGGGATTTTCCACTGCAGTTAAGCAAGGAACAGTGTGAAATGGACAATCTGTTGTCATATTAGTGAAATATCCTTGAGTAGGACAGGACTTGAAACCCCTTAAACTTAATCATGATATTAGTTTATTTTTTTATAAACAACAACATACAAACATAAAAAGTCAATGATAGTATTATGACTACCACTGAAGAGTACAATACTCTCATACAATAACTTGATAAGACAATGAATTCACAGAGACAAAATATTATGTTTTTTATTCAATAAAATCACCAGCATAAACCATTATTATTCTTAAAAGTTTGTTTAATAAAGAAAACAATCAAGTCAACATCAGTTCTTTAGCTTTGTTCCCAAACATCTCTCAAATAAGGTAAACTTGAACAAAACAGGTTTTTTTTCCTTCCCAATATCAAAATTACTACACTTACTGGATTTCTTTGGAAACAGAAATTACAGGCCCATATTTTTGCTCGATAATCTACTTGGCTGAAAAGAAAATGAAGCAGTTTTGAAATTAAACTCATTACATCCTTTACTATTGTACAAATCTGTACTAAACTTTAAAATTGTTTAGAAAATTGTGCATAGGCTCATAGTCTGCAGATTTTAATGTGAGCTTGTACACAGTAATTAATGTTGGTGGCATTTATTTTACAACTTCTGTTCATCATACTCAGAATCAGCTAATGTTTTAGATTTATTATCATATGTATGGATCCATTGATAAAAGTAATGTCAGTGAAAGTAATTTTAATACAGTTGATAATAAGACAGCTTTTCTTAATACGTAAAGAACACTGCACTTGAGACAACTTGTTTTAGATAACTGTTAGCTAAACACCCTGTAGCATCAATAAGTATTCCATCATACTGGAACAGTATTATACTAAATGTTTGTTTGTTTGCTTGATTGGTGTTTAACGTCTTATACTACATGAGCTTGAGTAGAAAGTGAAAGTAATGAGGAAAATACAATTACCAGAATGGATTTAAAACAGCTCTACAAGTTGGTCGGGAGCACAGTACAGGATCATACTGAATTGGGGGTAAATCAGGTCGGTCCTTGATTGGAGTGAACAAACAAGATAACGGAACAACCATTCTTGTGGCTTCAAGGCGGCTAGATGGCCAAACATTCCAGCTGAAGCGCACTCCATCACGATCCTCATTCTGCTGTATAAAATCCTGGTAAGTCTCCATTATTGACTGCTCTCTGAAAAAAGACAAAAAGAGGAGCCTGTAAGCTACCATATAGATGCTTATCCACTAATACCAGGTCTAATACTTGAATCTGTTAGCGTGAGTATAACATTTATAGCAGAAAGACTACCTGTAAGATTTGAGGTTAAAATCGCAACATAGCATAGCATGTGATCTAGTACCTACATACAGGAAACTGAAATACGGTTAAATGTCTATAATACTAGCTGCAACTACTGGCATATTGGGTAAATCATTTACAACTTTTCTTCTATCTCAATCAAACTTATGCCATTAAAAGCGTGAAAATTATAACATGATACTGAGCTACATAACCAAAGTACTTGATGTAGATGTTTTTGTGCTGCTCTAAATAGGAACAAAAAGAATGTAATCTGAGCTATTTAATGAGATAATACAGTTGACAAGTGGTATTTTCCACCTGAAGTAGAACTCAAAAGAAAGTTACTGTTTGTGAAATGGTGTTCACAACTTGAAGCAGTGCTCTCGAATGTTTGTCGTAAGTACGAGCAATAAATACAGAACAAATGCATGGGGAGAACAAGGAGTCTCAAACGCATCATCAGTCTAACACATTTTAGGGAAATAAACTGTAATAAAATGTCAGACAAGTCAGAGGAGTTTCTAGAAAACTTTCCTAGGTTCCTATCCAAAATTCTTCAGACTATAATCAGGGTTCTGAATCTGCTTTTAGCTTTTAACAGGAATTTATGAAAATAGTTATATATTGAAATTCATTTGGGCTTAAAATAGTTTGGAGCACATATGTTTCTGTAACTAAAATGACCCTGAATACTGCTCTGCAAGTATACATGAGTGAAATTAAATAACTATTGAAACTTCAAAGAATTAGACCACGCAGAACTGTGTGTGAAAGTGCAGACTTGCTTATGTCATTTATTTTTAAGTCCACAGGGATTGGAGAGGGACCGTGTTAGAATCTGTCATAAACCACAATCGCACATCTTTACCTTAGGCTAGCACAATGTATAGGGCTAATTCCTCAGTCAGCCCTACATCCTGCCTGTCTCAACCTGTGGTGAAATTTGAAAATCGATTCCCCGCTATGGCCGGCCTTTCAAAACATATATTTTTTTCTCTCTGATTTTTTTTAGATATACTGAAAGCAATGACTCGTATTTTACCTACTTGCAATATTTTTTTTGTGATGTTTTGAATCTTATTATTTTAAAGGAGATAACTTATACATGTCAACTCTGGCGAAAAACTTTTGTATTCCAAAAAAAAATTAGATAAAAATCCAATATGTTTTGAGAGGCTTGTGATAGCGGCAGATCAATTTCCAACCTTCACCATGGGTTGAGATAGGTGAGATGTATTTGTTTGTATGTTTGTTTGATTGGTGTTTAACGTCGTACTCAAGGGTGGCGAGATGTTGGCCTAAGACGGAGGAATTAGCCCTATTCATTGTGCTAACCTTAGGCAAGCTAATAACTGGAATAATAAATAACTTTATAAGCAGATACATTTTTTAAAATCGATCTAATGGTCAGAAGTGAAATATGAAGTTTAAAAATAACTGTTTTACTGATCATTCGAGCTGCGCGACTTTTTATTTACAACCAAAAAATATATGACAAACAAGTTGAAATAATTCCGATTTAAAAAAAAATAATTTAAGCTTCCAGCTTTTATCTTAAAAAAAAGAACTTTGACGCCATACCTTTTGGTGGAAAATAAGAATAGAAATACCTGATCTTCGGCTTGAGAACAAACCGCATCTTAGTCTAAGCACAGCTGTGTATTCAAATCAGCAGCCTGTTGTTGTTGATCAGTTAGGCCTATGCCTAGCTGTCAAACGTAATGATCGGTTTCAACAACAATTTACTTATGTATTCATATTAAAGTTGTCCGAGATATTTCAATACTTACCGTCAACGTTTCTGTAATTGTAGATGTGAATTTATTGAGAGATCAACGCCAAAACGAACACTATCTTCGGACGTCGAAATCCACGCCACAAATTATGACCGGCTTTATGCCACGTCGGATTACTTCCGGTGATGTGGAAGCGGGTTACATAAAATTTTTAGATAATGATACGGGAAGGATTATACACAGAATTTATCAGGTTTTGTTTTCTCTTTCGTTGTTGACCGAAGCAATTCCCTTTTTGTTGGTTATATCGAAATAACAGTTATTTTTCGACGAAAATTATTATTATACGGATTTATATAAAATAAAAACCAGCGTCGGCGGTAAAGGGAGGTAATTCATTCGCCCGAAGCTCAGAGCCTCCCTTAGATGCAGAGCTATGTATCTCTAATAGTAATAGTCTATCATACAGTGTAGCATTATTTAACATTGACATTTCTGATGTAAATATCAAAACATGAAACTTTATATCGACCTACTGACCGGGTAGTTGAATTCAAAGATGATGACCTAAATATGATAAGACTGTTAAGTTCAAGTGCTATCACGTGTTTTATGATGACTTGGTAAGATTATTTCTAATGATTTATAGCTCCCTTGTTTCAGACCGCCTTGCTGTAGGCCTATACCGGTAACCCGAATCAGAGAAACAGATAACAGACCCTCTGCGATGTTAAGCTGAATGACGTTGAGAGTTAACTAAGGTAAATATTTAAAGTTGAATAATAACTATCAAGTTATTTTGTCGGTGTAATTATAAAAAAAAAAATCCGATGTTTAAAAACCAATGTATCTGCAAGCTAAATCTTAAATCCATCATGCATTCATTATATGCTATCAGAAGTCTTTCAAGCATACTTGATAGACTTCTGATGCTATTTCATCATAAAAAGCTACTTTTTTTTTCGTAGGCGTATCTAGGGTACTATACATGTTATGATGTACTTAGTGACATATTATACTAGAGTAGCTCCCCTATCATATTTAATAGGCTAACTCAATAAACTGTTGCGATTCATAGTTAGGACAGTGATGGTTTAAAAGGTAAACCCAATCGAACATTATTTCCAATGATTAAAAAAAAAAAGAGATCTAAAAACAAAATCTTTGGAATTTCTATTTTCATCCAGCCAGTTAAGAAGGCCTAGTGATATTTACTCTTTAGTTATTAAATGACGGGGAATTAATTTGCTGTTAGACATAACCAAAACAAATCGTCAGGGCCACTTGGACTAATTAAATGATTACCGGTATATATGTGCTCAAATTGATGGTAATATTCACCATGTTGTATATCTTCGTTTATTTGTCTGTCCAGAATTTTTTTTTCCATTTAAACTGCGAACAAAATATTATTGGGTTTTTTTCTCACTTTTTTAGAACTTAAAAAAAAAAATTATTAATTTTTCAAATTCTTTTTTTAATGTTTAACACTGCCTCTCTTACCAATACTATATATACTGCACTGACAAGCACACAGGCTCCTGTATACACATCTATGGAACCTCTAGCAATGGCTATATGGAACCGATATCTGGATCTGCCTCAAACACAGAGTCAAACACTTGACCTTTAGGTAGGGCAAGCTTCATTGCATCAGGTCACATATTAGCTACTGATTTTGATGCCTTTAAATCGTGTAATCGCCGTACAATGAGATTTAAAGTAGGTTTTAAATCTTCAATTATGCCGACTTGCTGGCTTAATACACGTTTTATATCCTAATCAATTAAATTCTCTATCATTTATTAGCTAAACATACATAAAAAAAAATAACAAGAGCTTCTACTAAAACATCACGTCTACAGACAGTGACTGGGTGGAAGGGAGAAAAATGGCGGGTTTGCAACAGATACTTCAACTGTATATTTGAACAAGGCTAAGTGGCGATTTCAAGTCTCCTTTGCCATATAAAATGTGTCGGGATGTTCAGTGTCGGGAAGTTTAGTGTATCAAATATTATTAGACTGCTTAGTGCTTATTGAACCCATAATAGGTCGTATGTGAACAAAAAACACCTTGAAATTACACAGTTTAAATGGGTACTCTAACTATGTATCTCAATATTTTAAGGAGGCTACATGGTATGATAGGTTTAATGTTGAACTCCAGGGTATTTCACTTAAATGATGATGGATTGTCCACTTCACACTGTTAGCCGGGAAGTAACATCTTTTATTATCTACATCCTGATGCAGACATGACTTCAAAATGTCAATTATGTCATAAAGAATTGACTGACAAAATGTTAAGAGGAAATTGCCTCAGGTCCAGTAATGTCTGAGGCTGGTCGGGATAGATATATGTACAGTAAGCTTAATTAGGCAGTACAATTTGACACGACAGATACTTTGAAATAGAGGATATAAAAGGCATGTTAACATCAGGGTTTGAAATAAGGACAATTATTTTGATCAGTTTGTTTGCAATCAAGCTGAGAATTTGATAAATTTTTTTAATGTAACATATAAATATTAATCAGTTTTAAAATGTTAATGTAGGTTTTTGACCTATAATCACTGTTCACCAGTCCTTGTTTCCATCCCTGGTTACACAGCTATCAAATTAGGGTAAGTTTAATATGTATACTGGATCAGGGTCATTTCAATCAATTTGGTTTAGCACTTAGTAGTTGCTGGCTGTACCCAGTGGGCAGGACGGCAGGTGCTCTGTCAGGTGAATGAAACAACCCCATACACCTTATATTTTGCACCTTTAAGACCTTACCCCTTATTAACACGTTACTCGATTTACAGAGGCTGTACAGTAGATGGGTCGTCTACTCCATTAACTATGGATATTGAACATACAGCTGATTGTATCCTGGAGCTGACAGAATGTGTGGACAAAATCCTACATCAGGCGAGGGGAGATCTACAAGGTATTTAATATTTTAAATATATTTGACACTAAGGTCTATTTAGAAACTTGCCTCTTAAAATTTTATCTACAAAATGAGATGATTCACTGTTTTTTTTATAAATTAACAACCCTGTGCCAGTTTGATAAATTTTCCGAAACATATATATTTTTCATAAATCTTTTAGACCCGAACAAAATTGTTCACTTCCATATACCACAATAAGTAAGTATTCAGTCCATCATATTGCTGTTATTTCCTTCCAATATTTTCAGATGGGTCACCAGAAGATTTTGTTGATAACAAAGTTTCCAAATTATTTGGGATAGTAAAGGCCTACAGTGGTTGCTTTACCAGGTAAAATTACTATGTGTTCAACCAAGGCCAATTTAATAATGGTGGGCAGTTGGGAACTTCCTGTAGTCCTCATGCTCTAAGGGTTAAGTGGCAACCCAAAGCTGAACAGCTGTGGCAATATTTTTTCCTTATTGCCAGTATTGTAGAAGGGATTTCCATCACCAATTAGACTGGCAATCCTGCACATTTGTGAAGTAACCTTCAGTATAGCTTAGTCCACCATCAGATATATGAGCGAGTCACATGTTGTGACTCTGGCAATCGTGGGGGTGGTTTTTACAAGGTTCCATCTCGGTTTTCCACCGTAATGAGGCTGTTTATAGTGTGAAGTGGACAATCCTTCATAATATAAGCCAAATACCCTTGAGTACGATGTTAAACACCAATCAAACAAACAAACAAACAATCAGTATAGTTGGAGCATGTATGCCTTTCTTGGCAAGACCTCTTTGGCTGGCATACTATATAACATACCGCTATGTATTTATTTCCCAGTGACTATTTATTTGCTGTATTCAAGGATATTAATCTTATGAAACAATATTGTTTATTTTAATTTGGCTAGAAAATGTAATATCTATAAATATATTTTTATAAATGAAGTGGTAAACAAATTTTTGCCTTTGGAACAATTGGTAGCGAATCGGTTTTACGTATTGTGTCTTGTGATTGTCCTGTCTTGTTTTGTATGTAGTCCTCAGTGGCCTTGAGGATGATTTCCGTTACCCACTGGGCTTGCACCCTGCACTTGTATGAAATAACTTTAAAAGAACCTCCACTCCAATCAATAAAATCCATGTGGTTAACCCTTGTTCCTGTGTCTGATGTGATATTTGTAGTGACACGCATGTTATACAGTATTCATCATTTAATAAGATTCTGTGATTAGCAATTGTAATTCAGTGCTGGCCTGTAGATCTGTGTTAACGTATTGACCTCTAACCAGTCTGTGTATTGAACACCACTTACTAGTACATACATGTCTGTTCCCTTTCAGGTTAAAGGTCAAAACCAGAGATGAAATGCATAGAAGCTTGCAGAAAAATTTTAGGTATTCATTTTTTTTACTTTTAGTATGAGCAATTATTTTGTTAATGAATACTTTAATACAGCTGAGATAGCAAGTAGTTTTGTTAAACCCCCCAAACAATAATTAGCCTAGATTTATGTCTTGCTGTTTAACTGTTAATACTGTTTTAATTGTCAGAAAAAGGAACAACTCGAAATATCCACCTTGGAATTATGATGCATGCTTAAACTTTGTGAACTTGAATATTGAAGGAAGAAGAGTTATTGCCCTTAAAGAGTTGTTGATTCTGATATGCTGCTGTTGACACGATATCTGGATAACACGATCACACAGAATTCAAATTTTGAACTGATTTATTTCTACTTTATTTCCAACTCTAAATGATTTTTCATTAATTTAAGTCTACCTTTTTAAATGACTTAACTACATTGTCACCAGTAAAAGGGACTTTAATGTCTGTCACTCATTCTAATGAATTTTCTAATGTACTTGAAAAAATTAAGTGATGTAATGGTGAGTAGCTCTGAATAAAACACTTGCCTAGCAAAGATGAAATTAGACAGGTACAAAAATATTTGACATGTTGTACTTTTTTGTTATAGGGTTTCAGTTTTATTCACAATAGTTATTTTTTTAGGCACAGATTACTTCAGGAGCGGGTGGAACATTTGGAGGAAGTGGAGGTCAGTTTGGGGAAATTACTTTTAATCTTTCTTTCTCCTCATTTTTTTCTTCCACACTTCAACTTTTCATCAGACTTAAATAAACTGAAGAATGGGAGCAAATACAATACAAATAGTACAAATGTTTATAGTTGTATAACATTTTGTCTATAAGTAAAATTTTCCAGACTGATAAAGATAGTATAGTTTTGTGCCTAATCTGAAGGTTATACATGTACCACAGATTTTCCAAACTTAGTACCCTGGCTGGTGGCAGTACCTTTCAATGGGATGACTTTAATTCTCCAGTATTGTTTATACAGTATAAATAAAAAACAAAAAACATTTCACATTTGATGGTAGTGTTAGTGTGACTAATACTGTTGAAGTACAACACTGTCATACTTTGAATGATGTAACTAACCAATCCAACAATCCATGTGTGGGTGGCCTGTGTGAGCGTCAAGTGGTCGGATGCCCTTTGTCTTATTGCACCAAGTTTTAAATATACTGATTTCTTGTTTTAGAGAGAATGGGATACATTTTTAAAGGATATTGATTCCAGTCTCTACAAGGATGAACAAACAGCATTATCAACCGGACAAACTGCACCCGTAACAAATGGTTTAATTAATGCAAGAACAGGGGAGACAACCTCATTACAAAACTATCTGGGTGCAGAGTCTTTGGTCTTGATACTATTACGACACTTTGCTTGACTGCCCTGACGAAACCATGTGGCTGATCTCCTAAAGAGACAGGTATTTGTATTGAAAAACCGCTTTCAAACACATTATCTGTTAATTTACGATCAAAATGTTTATTATTTTCAAATTCGGTTGAGAATTTTTCAATTGTAAAGCAATCAATTTTTGCTGTAGATTTGATAAGATAAGACTTTAAGCTAAGAAATCACCATTGGCTTTTCGTATTGCATTCAATAAAATTGTTTGAAAATTCCGAATATCCACCTATTAAAATTTGTGATTTTTTTTTTCAGTCTGCCCTGTCTGAAGCTGGAGGTCGTGTAATATTGATTTCCTTTGGAACCCCGTCAGGGGCTAAACTCTGGCTTAAGGACACCAAGTGTACTTTCGATATGCTTTTGGACGAAAACAGAGAGGTTTGTGAGAAGCTTATTCAATAGTAGGCCTTGGTGAGGAACTAAGTTAGCTTTCTGTAAATCTTTAGTCTGCTAGTAAGATGTAAACAAAGGTATGATCCAAAGTTTGCTTGTGAGATGTAAATAAAGCCACAACGTTAAGGTGGCATGTGAAATGTTAATTAAGGCACAATACCATGATTGTTTGTGAAATTAAAATAAAGGCATAATCGTAAGTCTGCTAGTGAGTTGTAAATAAAGGCACAATCTTAGGTCTGCTAGGGAGATTTAAAAAAAGGCACTATGCTACGTCCACTTGTGAGATGTAAATAAAGGCACAAATGATGGCCTTGTCAATCACCCATCAGTTAATATCAGTTGATTTTATTACTGTATCAGTTGTTGTTAAATTATCAGTTCGTCTGCCGACCCTCAGGTATAATCACCGAGGTTGGGGTAGGGAGTTACCATGGAGATGTTAAGGTTGCCGGCATGTTATTGAACAACACTTCTTAGAACACCACAGTTTGGTTGTTTACAGGTGTTTTCTAGTGAAGTAGAAGATAGATTCTAACGCCGGAACATTTCTTTTATGGTTTAAGACACTGTCTGGATGATTATTAAAAATGTGTGTTTTATTACAGATTTACAAGGCATTTGGATTGAGACGATCTGTAGTCAAGGTAAGTTATTAAATAGTAAAATTATCCTTGATGCATTGTAATGCAAAATCACCAATCAACACAAGATTTGTTTGATAAGCCAACTAAATCCACATTGTAAAATCTGGTACATTGAAGTTCACGCAATTTACAAGATTTTTGGGGGCGACGTATATACTGTATCTTGGTTAGATGAGGAGTTTTATCTAAGTTTCTCTCCATGTCTGTTCTTAGATTCTCTAAGTGGCATTTGGAAGTCGGGAGTACATAAAACATTGAGGACTAAGTATGGATAACAACTTCTAATGCTATTGGATATTAGGTTTCTATCTCATTTCAGAGATCAGTTTTAAGTACTTTTCAAATGCTTGAAAATACTAGGAATGAGATAGAAACATAGTATCCAGTTTAGGAGATTCTGAATGATTTGAACAATTACACTGATGCTATGGCTTTCATTAGTCATTACACTGATCGAATGTCATTCATACGTCAGTGACGGTCTAAGGTTAGTTCATCTGATCTGGTTTATTATAACAAATAAATATATCAAATCCTAACCCCCTTTCTTTGTGTGGATTCCTTAGGCAATACTGAAGTGCTGAATACATTCAGTTTATGATGAATATAATCAGTGTTTATATTTAATTGTAAGATGTAAAATCTATCTAGATCTATTATGACTTTACTGAACAGGGGGATTATACTGTATATTACACTCAGCACTCTGATGTATTTGAATCAGGTTTGGTGTATATCAGCACTGGTTTACTATGCTGAACAGTTGGCTGCTGGTGTCCCACCCATCACACCCTATGAGAGCGTTGAGGATGACCCACATCAAATGGGGGGAGATTTCATCTTGGATAGAGAAGGTACCATTAAACTGATGTACTGCTCAAAGACAAGCTCTGATCGTCCCAGTGTGGAATTAATTACATCTTCATTGAAGGTACCTTTATATTCATACTTTGTTTAACACATTACATACACTTATTTGAAAACGTGTCGCATGGATGCTTACATTTTCAATGTTAACTTTGTTCCCAATGAACCAGGGAATTAGCAGGCTGTTTAGTGCATCTGTCCTTAAACTTTGATACTATTAATGTCATTGAGAAAATTTTAAGATTATCTTTTGGACTCCCAATCAAAAGGATTTATGATTGCTTGGCTGCTGTTTAATAACAGATTTAGCCGTGTTTTGGTAAAGCTGTAATGTGCACTATAAAATATAAATGAATACACAAAATATTTAATTTTTTATGTAATATTCTATTTTTACAGGATGTCGCTAGTCCAAACTAAGATGCTGATAAACAGTAAGGATATTTTTGCTGGAAGTTAAACTTACAATTGCCTGATTTTTGTTTTTGTTTATGACGGCTGAAAGGAAACTGTGCACCAGACTTTCAACTAGAAGTAAAAAACATAATTCACATTTGATCAAGCCTAACTACAGCTATGTATGCTTTCATTGTTTAAACATTTTTTTTGTCACAAGAACAAAAACAGCACTTGTTGTGTGTACAGTTCTGGATATAAGGAGTCACAGAATGTGATTTAACATTAGTATGCTACTCGTCTACTATACAAAGTGTAGATACTTGTGAATGATTTCTCAAGTGCTTTAGAAGTCAAGAAAACTAATTAATTCATTTGTATCATTCAATTATCCCTTAAATTTAGCATTGAATTATTTTGAGATATAAAAGTCATGATGTGCTGAAATATGAGACAAGCAATAACTTTGTTATGTGATATTCACCAGCTTAAATGATTTAATTATAACATCATCATATAACAACATTTAAAGCTATTACCAAATACTTTTTTGATCTCAAAGTAATTTAATGATATCATTAAATATTTTATATGAACATTATTTATTTCATGGCACTGCTTTCTATGCAGCTGACTAAGGGGAATTCTGACCGGTCTTATAAACGATATAGAGTTTTAACAGTTTTGATGATGGAAATTCAGAATGTACAATGACTACTGGTCTTATTTTTAAATGTTTAATTAATCTCAGTTAAACCTGTGAACAACATTGTATTACTAGTATTTTACATTTACTACTTTAAACAGCTGTTGCTCATGTTTGTTTGTTTGATTGGTGTTTAACGTCGTACTCAAGGGTATTTCACTTATATGACGACAGACACAAATACAGAACATCACAAACAAATCTGCTTCCCGTTACCCTTCAGCCCTGCGAACACCAGGGCAACATAAAGCAACCTCTTTTATCGCCTCTTACGATCGACCGAGGAAGCCGAGGGAGTATTCTGCAGGGTCATGGCCCACCCGCTCCTGTCATTCCTTATATTACTTTTTGTTACAACTTGTTTTTCATATTTCTAATGAGATGGTTATTTCTGGTGAAGTTTGTTGGACATTCTTTGATCAAAATTGTATGATGAATAGAACATTTTACGAAGTAACTATATTTGTGTGTAATTAGGATGTTTAATCAAGCTTTTAAGAAACAATTTAACTTGATTTTTTTAGTTCTATTATTATAATGGAAATTATCTCCATAGCTTTGCCTATACATGTTTAACTTTAATAAGATTTGTAACAGCCTTGTATTTTATAAATAACATTTTTTTCATAAACTCATCATATTTGTTAAAATAAAGCTACATGTAGTGTTATGTGTTTGTCTTTTACTGGTTATACCTGTTAAATATACTTCTGTCAATGGGGGACCAAGACTATTGGTATTTTACAGGTACTGACAATTTGCTCAAGGCTCTAGTCCTATAAACCTCAATAAGATGTACTTAGATTCAAAGAAATTGTTGATATTCCTATATCAGGGATTACAATAGAAATATATAGGTTCATTGGAAAGATATCAATCAAAATCTTAAATGCTTTTAGAAAAAAAAAGTTATGAGCCATGTCTGACATGAGGTATGAATGTAAGGTGATCTGTAGCAACTTGAATTTAAAGAAAAATTATATATGTGGACACTTTATGTTTAAATCAACTGATAATTATACCTGTGATATAGGCCAACACAGATAGCAGGTACAGTGTAGGAAGAGATATATACATGTAAGCATTGAGTCAACAGTAAGGAAATAGTGTTTGTTCAGATTCTAAAATTAGAGGTTTGTGTAATGTTGCATAAAGTCTTGAATTTTTGTTTGTTTGATTGGAGTGTAATGTAGCACGACTACTCGAAGGTATTTCACTTTAATGGGAACAGATTGTCCATTTTGCACTGTTATCTTAAATACAGTGGGAAATCAAAATGATCACCCCTTGCAATATGGAGAGGGACACTGTTTGACTCCCTGATATATTGGTGGTCAACAGACGGACTCGAACACATGGACGGTACATCAAAGTAGGGTAAGTAAGCAGACATGTTTACCACTAACTAACAAAACCTTGGATAAACGTTAGATCAACTCATACTTGTGAACAGCACATTTTCTTTACAAGTTGGAACAATATAATTTTTAACAGGAAGAATTGTGATTTAGGGCAGTCCTTATTCACAAATGTTTGTTACAGATTTAAAAGGGAACACTTGCTAAGTTTTTGGTCTTGTGGTATAGGCCTATCACGACAAATCAGATCTGCCTGTATGGGGTTCGTACAGTGAGGTATTCCCCCATATGCCAATCACGTGCATAATATTTTGCACTAATTTAAATCGATTTTTATCGCTTATTTATTCAAACATCATCTGTTACATCAAAAGAGCAGAAAACCTTGTGATATTTTTCTACAGGTAAATAAAAAACCCAGTCTTTACTGTATGAATTTTTATTGAAACTCAAGTCAGCAAAGTAACATCTCAATATTTTGAGTTCAAATCTGTAATTCTCTAAAACAGAATCTGTTTACAAATAAAACTGTACAGTGTACATGTTCTACTAGTGATGAAAATAATAAATAAATAAAAAAAAACCCACCTCGATAAATAACAAGGTGTGGATGATAAAACATGTCTACCAACATTGGTCTACGACTATTTGAAGTGTAATAAAGGTTGCTTCAAAAGCTTTTATGATATGTGGTTGACTTTTCTTAGCTCTGGAGCTAACAGTCTTGTGTAGGCCTGGTCGTTAGATAAAAGAATGTTTGATCAATCTGCCCATGAAGTGATGAATAAATGATGCAGTATTTGAGGGGTGGAGCTGACAAACTTGGTAATAGGACAGGAGTTTAAGAAAGATAACTTCAATTACACTGTGGGGACAATTAATATTGATCGACTGGGCTTTGTGGTATATATGCCATCAAATTTAGTCAAATCATGACAACATTTACATGTTTGAGATTTTCTACATCAGTCAATATTTTTATCTTAATAAATTTCCAAAAGGGATACAATTTCTAGACATTTCTTGATACATTGCTGATATTCCCAATGTCTTTTAGAATCTAATATCAATTCAATGGCAAAAATACAACAAATTTAGCCTTGTAAAGTGAAATTTATTTTCTAGGAGGATTTTCACTACACTAAGGGTTATTACATGACAATGACAAGTGAGGCGACTTGACTTCCTTCCCATGACAAGGCGGATGACTTCTCTCCCATGACAAGGCGGGTGATTTCTCTCCCATGACCAGTCGGGTGACTTCTCTCCCATGACAACACGGGTGATTTTTCTCCGCTGACAAGGGGGGTAGATTCTCTCCCATGACAAGGTGGGTGATTTCTCTCCCATGAGAAGGGGGTAACTTATCTCCCATGACCAGGCGGGTGACTTCTCTCCCATGACAAGGCAGGTGATTTCTCTCCCATGACAAGGCAGGTAATTTCTCTCCCATGACAAGGGGGGTAACTTATCTCCCATGACCAGGCGGGTGACTTCTCACCCATGACAAGGCAGGTGATTTCTCTCCCATGCCAAGGCAGGTGATTTCTCTCCCATGACAAGGCAGGTGATTTCTCTCCCATGACAAGGGGGGTAACTTCTCTCCCACGACAAGGCGGGTGAATTCTCTCCCATGACTAGGGGGTAGCTTCTCTCATATGACAAGTAGGGTGACTTCTCCCCCATAACAAAGAGGGCAACTCATCATGTTGTGCAAACTACTGATGATCATGGGACACGCAACATGGTGAGGTCACACAGAATCTCACTTACAATGTGAATGTCCCGACAATGCTACAGTGTTTGCTTCCAAAGAAGATTACGCAGCAGGATATCATTGATGTTTAACCTTTCACAGAGAGATGTTTGTTTGTTTGATAAGGGTTTAGCCAAATGCTCAAGGGTATTTGACTCCCATGATGATGGATTGTCCACTTCACACTCCCTTGCTTTTAATAACATGGTGGACAACTCGGAGGAAACCCTCACGATTCCAAGAACCACATCATGTGACATGCAAACACGAACCAGTGAACGGTACATCAGAGTTGGATTAGTAGGCAGATATACAAAAGTATTGTCCAATCCTCCTCATTCAGAAATCTTATTTGAGCTTGATCTATGACAACAAAACGGTGACTGGGGGTTATCCTTGATGTCTAATATTTCACAGATAGAGAATAACGTTGTCTGATTATGCAGTCAATCAACGGACATCATTCCATTTCTTACGAAAGCAACATTAGACAGTTTTTGATGAAATGTTTGTAAGTTGTATTGACAACCTAATCATCCCTGAGAAGCACTGTGAGGTGAGACTTGGCTATTTTGGCCTAAAATCCGCTGACACTTAATCCCTGAGATGTACTGTAAGCTATTTGGGGTCACAATCACCTGAAAGGACAACCATTAGCCCAATGTCCACTATTACCTGGAACAGAAAAACAAAGCATTTATATTTTAGAATATTGTTTTGTCCACAAATTTGGACTATATTTCTGAAAAAGACTCAAATATATAAACAGGAAGATTGGTTTTTAAAACAATAATAACCAATGAAACTAAATTTTGTTAAACAATTATTTTTATGAGGACTAAAGCCCTGCAGAGTTTAACCCCATGTGGAACAAAATTAACAAAACAACTGAATTAATATTTTTTTAATAATCAGTTAATAATATTTTTAATCTGAATCCCTGAGAACAGAGAAACTTGCATACCACAGACATAGCAGTGACCGTATCCACCATAATAGGCCCCGGGTTCACCTTCTATTCCACCCTCGGACAGCCGCCCATCCATTGAATCCAGACTCCCACTGTTCATAGAGCTCCTTGAATCATTACTCTCACTGTCACTGCTCACTAGAATAGGATCAGTAATTGGACCCCTTGACCCAGCTGCCGCACCACCCCTGGTACCAGCTGCCCCACCTCTCGAGCCACCTGCTCCTGCCGGACCACTGTTTCGATTTCCACCTCGCTGATTCCTACCACGCCTATTTCTACCACGACCTCTTTGTGCACGTGTTGAAGTTGATGGAGGATTTTTGGCGGCGTCAAATCTTTTCTGTTCTTCTGTAAAATGCAAATCACATTACAGTTACCATGACAGCTAAATAGGTATATAAAACCCTTTATCAGAGTTACATGTATCTACAAGTATATGAATTTGTGTCATTTTGTTTAAATGATGGGTGAGATTTGATTGATTGGTTGGTGTTAGCACCATACTCCAGAAAATGTCCATAATGTGACAGGGGTGTACATAGCCTCAGTAGGCCGCGCCATCTTTAGACCGACTTGCATCAAAGTTAATCCTGTTCAACACCTATCTCATGGAATGATAATCATACCGAGTTTAATAAGATTCTAATAAGCAGTTTGCAAGTCAATGGTCAGAAACAATGGAGGAAAAGATGGAATCCCTATACCATAATATGTAACTTCAAATGTCAGAGGGGCAAATAAAAACCAAACCAATGAATTCACATGTGGTATTGAGTACTTATCTCAAGTACAGACAAGACCAAGTATTACGCACACTCAAATGGTGCTGTGCACAGGGTCAAGAAATCCAATCTTAAGACCACTTCAAACATTAAATATTGGTGCAATAAAACAAAAATGTACGGATTTACATAACAGCACAAGACTCTACAACACACAACCCTATGTTGCCTCTTAGATCTAATAACACCAGGTCAATTATTAATTTGTATTTTTGATTGCGGTTCCACATCATACTCTAGGGTATTTCATTTATATGATGATGGATTGTCCAATTCACTTTGTTCCTTGCCTTATCATGGTGGAAAACCGAGAGGGAACCTCATAAAAACCACCCCCGTGATTGCCAGAACTTCATCGCGTGACTCCCTCATATACCTGAGGGAGGGCAGATAAGTACCTTGTCTCATTTTAATCATCTCTCTCCTCCTCTCCTTTAATTCTTCACTAAGCTGTTCTACCATTTTCTCAATATAACTGTCCAGTACAATTGACCTTGTATAGTTATTAAATGGACCTCGACAGATTGGACATTCTTTCTTCCTGTTCATCCATTCACTGATACACAACTGGCAGAATGAATGAGAGCAGTTTAAGGATGTGGCCTGAAATACACATTGACAATTTTATTAGTTATAGTCACTCAATATATTTGTTTCTTCTCATCTGGAGCGGTTATCCCCAGCCCTGAGGTATTCACAACATTATGCAATTTGAAATACATATATCGATGAAACAAAAAGGTTTCTATTTAATATTCAAACAGAATAAATGATCTGTGTCACACTTGACTTTTTCCAGTCACTGAAGTGGAACAAATTGTTGCACCATGGAAATCAATGCCAACAAGATAATTCTATAAACCGTAATGAGCCATTTGACAGTACAAAAAGTAACACTTGCTGATTGTTTGGTGTAAACACGAATGCTCAAGAGTATTAAACTTATAAGACTGCTCTGTGTTCCAACAGTAATTGAAAATAGCAAAACAATAAAATATTATGTATTTTGCTTTATAAGAAAATGAATTTCCTGTAAACCAGAGGGTCCCTTAGCTCAGCAGAACTGAACTGTTTAAAGGTTAGGTCCCACCAACCAGCTGCCACACGCAGTTTGGAATTTCTTTATAAATTTCTTGACGACATATACTATGGTATATCCGACATGCGATGACTGGTGATCTGTACAACACATTCAAGTTAATCCGCTTTACAGTTCTGTCAGAAAAAATACATCAACCAATCAAATTCATGTGGAATTTGAATGTGTGTCTAGACAAAACGACAGCTGACTTACTTTAATAAAAAGTTCATTACAAATACTACATTGTAATTCTGTTTCCATAAGATCTGTAAAGTTAGCTAAAACATCCTCTCTGGCTTTAAGAGTAGCTTCCTTCTGCTTAGCGTTCTCAGATTGTGTGTCTTTTAGTTGACTTTCTAACACTTTTTGTTCCAGTTCTTTGTTAGCTATCACTTTGTCTAGGTTATTTTTCTGAGCGAGAAGTTCCTCTTGTAAATGTCTATCTTTTTCCTCCAGAACTCGACTCATTTCTTCCTGTAGTTTTTCTTCTATTTTCACTTTTTCCTGAACTAAGACTTCACGTTGAGCTACCAACTGGTCCTTTAAAGTCCCTTCTTTCTCTCTTAATTTTTCCTCTAAATTTGTCTGGATTTCTTCAATCTTCTTGCTGATTTCAGTCTTCTCTACTTCAAACTTTTTCTACAAAGAAAACCAAGATTATTATGAATGAAACTGTCCACACTCTACAGGGGTTTTAGCAACCACCTTATCACAAATGGAAAAACCTGCTAACATATGAAAATAGTTTTTGTGAAGTCTTGGGTATTGTGAGATAGTTTGAATTTTGGATTTATCTTGACTCATGCATCAGATTACAGTTTCAATTTCATCAGTTCTGAAACGGCTATAGTCAACGTTAGACGGACATATTCGATACTCAGGGGTTGAAAATTAGGGATTTCCCAGGTTGCCCTAAAGCCCAATCTACAATTTGTTTGGTTGCCTGTCCTATC
>JARFOD010098603.1:0-31441 GCA_031763545.1 Mopalia muscosa
ATCTTAGTAATGCACCCTGGGATTGTGCTATCGTGTCTTTGTATGTTGTCAGTGGCGGAGAGTGATTTCCTTCCCCACAATTAGTAAAAAGGCATTAAGCATGGCGTTAGTAATGCTCTCTACAGAATCGGTCGCAATTGTAAGCTTATAAAACAACCGTAGTTTCCCTGATTTATTCTTCGCTAGAAAATAACAAATGCTTTGCGAAATGCAGAGGGTGGATTCCTTTCTGATCGGATTGCACTTTTTGAAATACGGGATGTGAGGGATAAGTCAGTAATTGAGGTCGTGGATGCTTTAATTTTACATATGTGAAAAAGATTTCCACATATGTTGAATTAAAGGCTTATTTAAGATATGTCAAAAAAATTCACATATGTCAAATTCTTTTTTTAGTGAAATCTATTCAACAAAAGTAAAATATGTTTACAACATATGTAAAATAAAGTCATTTATTTTACATATGTGGAAAAGAATTCAACATGTGTGGAATAAAGAATAACATATGTAGAATAAAGGTAGAAGTGATAAAATGCTTGCCATAGACAGTGTCCTTGTTTTTATTTACATACACTTCAAGGATCACCTGAATTTATAATATAGATGTTGAATTTGTCAGTTTCGTTCCTAATGGTATGTACCACTTTGCAAAAAATAGTTAAATAATTTCGTAAGTTGGTTCAATATGATTAAACGTGCTGCATGCAAAAAATTAGGACTTGTCCTATCTTGTCCGACGGTAGTGTTAGTGCAACCCGACACCACTTCCCCAATAACATCATTCTCTGAAACGAGAGTATAGAAGAATGGTTCTGTTCCTAACACGCAAGGTTTGAACCTCATCCTAATATATATACTTGAACTGATCTTTAATTTGTATTTGGCCTTTCTCCGCCAAACGCTATCCTGTAGGACATCTAGCCACATGGAGTCTTGCTACCAAGCGTGTTTATGGTAAAACAAGTTAAGTAGCATGCAGGTCCGCCGGTTAATTGCTCAGACTGAGGAGAAACAATTCCTCAAAATCTCGGTCAACTCATCTTTTCTTACTTATTTCTTCCCTTTCACCACACTTTGGCAATTTGGTGGAAGCAATGCTGAGTGTGGTTTGAATTGAATGGAGATAAATGTTAACATTGAATTTAATCGTTCAACTTTATATTTTAAAGATATATTTATGAACTTTATAATATTTAAGAAAAGACCGCCACATTTGCTGACAAAATTTGAATAAATTCTGTGAATTATTATTTTGTTCTGTTTAGAAAATGCACTCACAGGCTTAAATTTACACTGAAAATATTCCTTGTCATCTTAGGAAAAGGTTAAGGAATAAAGCACCAGCCGAATATTCCATAAATTTAAAGGAATAATTATGTTAATGTTAGAATTTTTTTTGCCTCGGTTGCAAGGATTATTCCAAAAATATTAATGGATTACCTTTAACTGGTTATGAACAATTCCATGGGATAAGGAAAATTCCATATTTTCGGCGTTATGCAAGTTTCTATACCTATGATGGGGATTTCTTTTTATGGTGTTGTAAAATATGCAATGGTGGCTATATATTTCCTTGATATGCGGTGGAATGTAATGACTTCATTGCATTGAAGGAAATGGAAGCTGTATTGTAAGTTTAAAATAATTTGATTCATTTTCTAGTTATTGTCTTACCATCTTATCTGTTATCTTAACAGGAGGAAGCTATTTTCCTAGTTTGAAACTATAGTCCGTGAATTCTTTCTCAAGTCTTGGGTTCACATCACATACAGGTGTGCTTATTGAAAAGCTATGCACCAGTGGCCATATTGTGTTAAGGAATTTGGTAAAATCTAACCCATCTTAGCTAGATGGAGCTACAGTGCAAGTTACAAGTAAATCGGTGAATTTGTTCTTAAATTATCATGTTCACAATACATAGGTGTGATTATTGCAAAAATATGTAATGGCGGCCATATGGTTTTGTGGAATATGAACTGCAATCTCATCCGTTGTCTTAACAGAGTTAAGCTATATTTCAGGTTTGAGGTTAATCAATATATGATTGTTTACAACATGTACAGACCAAAATATTGAAAAATTATGCAATGACAGCTAATGCGATTTGCGGAATTTGGTGAAATGCAGTTACATTAGTTGTTTTATCAATAAAAAGCTATATTCTAAGTTAGAAGCCGATCCATGAATTTATTTTTTAGGTATTGTTTTCTTTTTCACAACACATACAGGTATTACTATTGTAAAATTATGCACTAACGGCCTTGTTTTACGGACTTTGTGGAAATTCAATCCCATCCGTTGTCTTAACGGAAACTACATACCAAGTTTGTATTTAGCGGTGAATTTGTTTTCACGTTAGCATTTTCTCCAATATTTGTGAATTTGTCAAATACCGGGCGTACAAAAGAAAAGAAATCCAAATTTAATTTAATTTAATTTAAAGGAAAAAATGAATTTGTCTATAGGCCTATGTCATGAATACAAACAATGTGCACGCAGCCTTTATCTGGGTAGCTAGCTAGCAGGTCTATAACAAATGCTTTTTGACAATATATGCCTATGATCTCTGTCAAATTACCTTTGCCTACTTTTGTTTAAGAACTATTTTTTTTTCTTCAACGAGTAAAAGTTTTGGAGTTTACACTATTGGTGCAATATTAAATGACGGCCATTTTTTTCGTGACACGTATTGAAAAAGAAACACATCTATGGTATTAACAAAAAACCCAAGGTTTGAAGTTAAAGAGTAAACTTGACCTCAAAATTATCCTGACGGCCATTTTGTCTCGCGGAATGAAATTCAATCTGTTGTCCTAAAAGGAGGAGACTATATTTCAAGTTTCAAGTTTATCAATTTATTTGCTACAGAGTAATAGTGTTCACAACACATACAGGCATGAATAGTCTAAAATTAAGTAATATCATCCAGTTTGTGTTACGGAATTTGGTGAAATACAATCTCATTCGTCGTCTTAACAGGAGGAAGTTTGACGTTAATCTCAAATTTATTCTTCACTTATCGTTTTCACAACACATACAGGCATGCATATCCTAAAATTATGTGTAATAACGGCCATTTTGTATAATGGAACTTGGTCAAATGCAATCGCATCCGTTGTCATAACCAGAGGAAGCTACATACCAAGTTTAAAGTAAATCCGTTCTCTACTTATCGTGTTCACAAAACATACAGGCATAAATACGCTAAAACTATGTAATAATGGCCATTTCATTAAACGGAATTTGGTGAAATGCAATACCATCGCTGTATTACCACAGGAGGAAGTTACACATAACCAATAAACATAACATAATACAAGAGGGTATTCAAATTGACCTCAAAGTAAGTTTCGATATTTTGCCATCCGGTGGAGACTGGAATACACAACTGCGAAGTGTATTTGCTACTTTATATACCTTCTGGTAGAGATAGGAAAACCAAACTTCAAACGTATGACTTAAAGGGCAGGATACCAATCTACGTCTGCAAGTCACGGGATCCGCAGTCCGGAGAATGGTAGAAATTTATTCTCTAAAACTGGCATACTAATAGCTCCATATGAAAAGTTTGGCACAAATTTAATTTGCACGGGAATCATTTTTTTTATGTATTTGACACGCAGGTGAATATTCAAAGAAGAGCAGAGAGTGGTTTTAAGCGAGGCAATATGCCATGTACGCGTTCAATATTATTTGTGATTCAGAGGCAGGCATTTCTAGAAAAAGTTTCCTATGCCCCAACGTGTTGACTGTAAAGTACAATTCATCAAGAAATACACTCGCATTAACTAATGTGCTAGACCATAGTAAAGGCCTACGAAACTATGAGAGTGGAAACAACGACGTTTTGTAAATTCATTTTTTTATTTCGCTTTGTAGTTTTGAGGTTTTTTTTAAGGAGAAAATGAAGATAGCACGGGCGGTCGCATCCGGCTTCCGTGCATGGGACCGGACCTACGGACAAAACAATTGGAAAACATTCGATAAGTTAAGGGCCGTATTGTTTAGCAGAATTCGGTTAAAAAAATTGAATCAACAGAAGGAAGCTACATTCCAGGTTTGAAGTTTATAGGTGAAGTGTGTTAATACGTACACTCATCGTGGCCAAGCTTTGTAATAACAACCACGATTATAAGAAAGCACACAAGATAAGATCGCGCCTAGGACGTAAGACCCCCGCTCCCTCCCCATGCACGCACAAACACTTTTTAAGCCTCTAAAGAAGGTGAGGAGGAGGGGGTTTTGAATGAACGTATTCTAATTTTTTTTTTAAACGGTGATACCAATATCAGTCAACGTAATATTACAAAAGAATACCACAGAAAACATGCAAATTTGAATGAACGTATTCTATTTTTTTTTAAACGGTGATACTAGTATCAGCAGAAGTCTATCAAGTAGAAGTATGAAACCAGCCATTACCCAGTCTCAACGGCAATGTGAGCAGACGAGCGCTGATTGTTAAAAAAGCGCCCCCTAGCGAGACAGAGAAATTTCGAAGGACATGAATTGAATGTGGAATCATGGGTATATCATGTTAACGCTGTTTCTATCGCTTTTCAAACGTTATATTTTACCGATAATGCATCAGTCGATTCTGAAATTCAAACTGCGTGAAACGAACGAAATCCACCATATCTTGCGCAATGAGTCATATGGTAATATGAAAGTCCACAGAAAGTCACAATGCTTTTGGAACTGGATAATGGCTGGTTTCATACTTCTACTTGATAGAATTCTGATATTATATATGTATTACTAAAAGTTGAATGAAATAGTAGATGCCAGCATCGGTATCCAGGCCTTTGTGTTCTGTGTAACGAAAACCACTCATCTACATAGAAACTTTAGGTCTATTTGAGGTACCATTATGCCAATGTTTTCAAAGTTTACAGAAATATCATTAAAAAAATCAACATAAACTTGAAAACTTTAATTGGTTAAATAAAATGTACAAGTGAATTATTCGTACAGGATTTTGCTTAAACTAACAGAAGATGAGGGGATATTCTGTCTCGGAATACGAAGAAAGAATAGTGGGGGGATATTCTGCCTCAGAATACGAAGAAAGAATAGTGGGGGGATATTCTGCCTCGGAATACGAAGAACGAATAATGGGGGGATATTCTGACCCGGAATACGAAGAACGAATAGTTCAATGTTCATATTAATGTAAATAGCACACCATTGGCAAGTAATTGTCAACTGAACACATGTATGTTATTCTTTCATGGGCTTTTTAGGACAGCCCCACCGAATGGCGATTTCCAGGAGAAGTGACAGAAACCCAGCCGCTGTGATGGCACAGTACACAATAAACAAACCACCAAGACTGTCTAACTGAAGACTAGTAGCTGAGCCAGTTCGACCATTCTGTTCACCAGAACAGTTGTAGACTTTTGGCCACCATCTGTGTTGCCAGTTATCAACCAAGCCTCCTTCAAGCATCTTCATAATGCTGGAAAAGCATCAAATAGTATTTAAGTTTATAGATATCACTTAAGCTATCAATTTTGACTATGCTAGTCTTGTTATAAAATAGAATATTTCATGGTATTGAACTTTTTTTTAATGTTATTTAAACACCGATGACAGGATTACAATAACACCTATATCCACCTGTCAAGTGCTAGCATACTTTAGTGTCTGTAGAAAGTTATACATGTTCAAAATAAAACGGTGATTATAGTCAAAGAAAATGACTTTACTGGCTTCATAATTTTGGAATTTGGATGTCAGCAGCAAAAGGAAACGAAATTAAAACGTATATTCAATCCAGTGGGACGTCAACACATTTTATTAAAAACATTCTATGTCGTTAAAAGATAAAAAAAAAAAAAAATTAAAAAAAAAAAAAAAAAAAAAAGAAATGAAGTCCGGAAGTCACGAATATTTAATAACAGTTCACAGAGACACTGTCATGAGTTTAATGCTGGCACGAATTACCTACTTATGTTACTTACTTGAAACTGACGAGTTCTTTGAAAGGAGCATTTTCAGGCATCGCAAACCCAAAAGTACCTGAATTAAAAGACTCTTTCGAGACGGCAAAATCTCCGCAACTCTCTGCGGCAAAGTGCGTTAAGATTGACCTCATTCCAACAAAGGCATACTTCCCAGTCTTAACGTAATCCAGAGCATCTTCAATTCCGATAACGGTAGGGGATTGCACAATTTTGCTATAAACTCGTTGATATAATTGATTTTTGGAACTCTAAAAACATAACGAAGTCGTACAATTGTTTCGTACACATAATTAGGCTTTGGTGTTAAAAACAATGGGGAAACTTAAAAGTTGGCTTGTCAAAGCATAATAAAAACATGTTCACTGTAACAGCTATTAGAATTTCCACCGACAAGCTTAACATAATAGAGTAAGAAGGACGAAAAATTCACTTTACTCCTGATGATGGTTTGATAATAAACCGAAATATTGAGTCATTATGTAACAGCTACACACACAGATTCCAACGTTAACTACTAATGCCACTAATTTACAAACACGAAAAACCTACAAACCAATGTTACATCCAAAAATGTGCCAATATTGATACGTTTTATAATTTGGCTACTAAAATATCTGAATTACAACAGTTACCTTAAATACTGTCAGCGCATTGCCTCCATCTTGGACAAGGATTCCCATATCATCCGTATTTAACAATTCTTGTAGGTTGTTTATGGAAGAGGAATCGTCTACCACAGTAAGGAAAGCAGCCAGGTTAGCAGTGTACGTGGAAACAATGAGAATTGTAAAAAGCCACCAGAATCCAAGAATACACCGCGAAGATATACCAGACGGGTGAAACTGAGGACCTAATAGGCAAGAATTAAACAACACATAGGTTACGGTCTGACTCAAAGGGAATGAATGATACGAAGAACCAAAACAATGTGTAGGCATGAAAAAGGAACTTAAAGCAAACAATAAATCAAAATTAGTATCGTTCTGAATGGATATACGAATAAAAATATTTATTAGCCTTTAAAATATTGCAAACATTATAATGCTTTTCGCAAAAGGTTTCAACAATGTTTAGCGAACATGGCACCATAGGCTTTGATAATATCATTTTTATTATAATCCTCGATTCGTATATAAATATATTTAAAATATATGTAAAAGCACATTAATCACACATACCTTGTTCAATGACAGAACTGTATATGATCCAGAAGTTTTCTTTAAGACTTGCTTCTTTCTTACTGACGTGTGTACTTTCTCTTCGCCATTCCGTGTAGGGGGAGTAATAGCTGGACAGAAAGCTCACCAGTGCTACCACCACCAGAGCACCAGCAATGGATATCCAAACATCCGTGGTGAAAGGACGCATCATCTGGAAGAGTTTCCCTGTGTCACTCTGAGACTTTAGCGTCAAGATGGCGAAACTGTCCTCCCAGAATGGTGTTGTAAAGTCAACAACTGCCTCGCGTGAAGATGTAATAGCAAATGGTCCAACCGCTATAGATACTTCCTTAAATTTGATAATAAGAAAAACCGTAAATAAGAAAAACCCAGTTAACTGAACGGTAATTCAATCTACTTCACTATTTTGTATCTCAGTTCTTTCTCAACCTGTGTCCTATGCTTATACAAGGTTTAATATCAACATAGATAAAAGTAGGCTACATCTTTTAACATAACAGAAATCCTTTTTTAAAAATAACCCTAAAATTCTCATATGCCACCGGCATAGGCAATTTCATGGGTAATGCACAAGGTCTCATCCCCGTATAGTCTGAATTTCAGTAAACCAATGTTTAACCATAGGAATAAAATGCATGAAGAAATTTTTTGAAATCATCAAGCTTAATGCAGACGTCACATTTGTCTTTTCATGCATTGTGAAGACAAACTAGAAAATATTCTATGTCAGTTAGTAAATGTATATCCGATTTTCAAATTTAATATATATTTAATACAGCATTAAATGAGGCTATTGGTACTCTAGGGTAGATATTTAATCAGTGCCTTGTATAAAAGGTATGGTTTGATTAATACCCAGGTTAAGTGCTCATATTATGTTGTGTGGATATGCAAGTAAGGCTAAGTTTTGTTGTTAGCAGTTCGCGTGGCACCATACGATTAAATAGTGTTAACATTAGGATAAGTGTCATGTTAAGGAATAAGTGTCATGCTGTGATCTTCTGACTGATACATCTATAGGATGTTGTGTAAAGAGAATGGTCAATTTTAGTACATTTTGAGTTTCTGCCATTGAAAATAACGATGACCAAGAATGTGGAATTTGTTGGATTGAGTTTCTTTTACTAGAACAGAATATTTTATCCTTGTTAACCCCACGTTTAAATTGTTAGAAAAAGTATTTGTTTAGAAAGAAGAAAAACACGACTAAGACCGGTTGCTCGAAGCGCTATTAACTTTAATCCGCAATTAGAAGACGTCACGCCATGTGGAAGGTTATTCTCTAACCAGGTATTAGCGACTTATTCTGGTATTTCGAGCAACTGGCTCCAGATTTTTACAAACTAAAAAGCTCAACGAGTTCTATATTGCTGTCATTATAACTTACACCTTTAACCACTCTCCCCACCATTCCGTTCCATACACCATCCTTATCTACAGAACCATAGCTGGAGTCTGTCGATTCCACCACTTCATACCTACAAAATAGGGATTTTTCTATTGCCTTTATTGATATTCAAACATGAAAAATTCTACTTTGTTTTAGTCTTGCACTATCTTGTAATAAATGGTGTACCATATATTCAAAATCGTGGGGCTGTACCAATGTATCTTCCTGGTATAACAGATTAAACAACCTTACCAAGCAACATGCTAATGTTTCAGAATTTTGATTAAAATGACAAAAAAGAACATACGAAGATGAAAGCATTCTTACTGATATAGTTAAATATAATAAACTTTGCATGATTTCCAATTCTTTGTCGAAAAAATAAAGATGGTTTATGCAAAAAAGCCGTAAGTATCAAAATCTATATAAAAAAAATCAGATATATACGTGTGCTTGTTTTAGTGTAAACAAATGCCTATAGACTTAATAACACTTACGTGAACTGAAGTCTAGATGCTAGTTCATCAAGTATTTCAAACGCAAATCCCTTATATACAGTCTTGTTACCATGTATCTGCTTCTCAACAAATGGTCTATCCTGTTTTCCAAATAAAACAAAAACTATTTTTTATCACCCTTTGCACTTTAAGCATGGAATAGACACGTGTCGTTGCTTTAATACTGAGTAAGGCTTTGAAAAAAATTACGTGTGCTTTTTGAAACTCGATTGTTGTTTTGTGGTAATATATGAATCATCTACATATTGTATATATCCCAATGAATAAGTGATTAGAATACCAGCCTAACTAGACATTATCTGTCTACAATCATTAAACCAGTCATTTTATATAATTCTGGAAAAATATATTCTTCTGTATGTAGACATGCACATGAAACTGCCAGGTAACGGTTTCTTCTGTTCACACAAAAATGCCATAAAGATCGCTATGAATGGAATCACAGTGCAATATTTACGCTTTTTAAGTGGAAAGGGGATGCTGAAGGGACTGATGGCTTAATTTGTATATAGCTGAATCAACAAATGCCGCCACTCAAATTCAATTCATACCTGTTTAGCTGCAATAAAAATCCGACTGTTTCCGAAATTTTGGAATCTATTGGTGAAAAGAATTCCGTCAGTGAGCTTCAGACCCATGTCATTTCGCCAGCTACCCACAGATTCTATATACCCATTAGCCTTGTCATATTTCACGCCGTACAGACCATACTCAACAACTCGTGGGAACCCTCGCTGGTTAAACCCTTGCATGTTTGTTAACCCCGTCAATGACGTCTTCAAAATAGAGGAAACACAAAATACCACACACCACATTCATTTTATATCAAGACAAATTCTAAATAATAACTAAATGAATATGGGTCGGCCGGACATTCCTATCCTGTAAGAAGAAAGTAATTAAATGAACAAAATGCAAGATTACTTATTAAACTATAACTCTTTAGTGTGAGAGGCAACACATATTCGCTTAAAGGCAGGCAATAGATTGAAATGTTTTAACTCTCATCGATCAGAAACTATATTAAGCTGATATTAATCCGATTTAAAAAGTCATGTTCAGTCTTATGTTTTACATTATATGATAAAGTTTTACCTCTTGAAGCCGTTTGAGCAAAGCAGATCCCCAAGAAAAGGGTTGGTGAACTTTGGAGAAACACTTAACATTGTGTAGGTAATGGGACATGTTAAGCGGAGGGTTCTTCTGTACAGCATAGTGGTAATACAAGGAGGCGTCGGCCAAACTAGCGGCGAATATCTAAAGATAAAGATACTCATTTTCATAGCTATGTAGTAAATAAAGTCAGTGCATGTCTTAAGCATTTGTGTAAATTAGTCTTTTATCATTGCATATTCTAAAAATATAAGTCTTTAATTATAATCATTTTTTTATTAAATACATTGTTAGTGATAAGATAAGCGTGAAAATATATTACATTGATAAAATTGTTAGCAACATATTGTAATAGAACAACGTGATTAACACAGTTTATATTTAAATGTCATCTGCATACTTACAGAATACTTTTCACGACAGATGTCCCACTGCATGCTGGCTGAACAAACCGATTCGTAGCTTCTGGAACGTCTGACTAACAACATGTTGCTGATTGCCAAGGATCGGAATAACTCATTGGCGGCATTGAGACTGATGTCATCCACGAAAACAATCCAGTTATACTCCGACCCGGTCATTTGGAGGATTTTTGCCTAAACATTAACGAAACTTGACTGAAAACCACCCCACTTGATGCAAATTTAATGCTTTTAATTTGCTTATATGAACAAAACTTTGGATTTGATGGACACCCGATCGATTTTATTTTATTATGCTTTTTAACGAGGCCAATACCAAGTTTTACAGCTCCACAGTAGTTCAACAAATTCAACTCATACCTGTTTAGCTGCTATAAAAATCCGACTATTCCGGATTATTATGCCTATATAAACGAGGCCAATACTAAGTCTATCAGCCGCACAGTAGATTCCTCATTGTAAACCTCATCAAAACATCATGACTGTTTTGTGTAATGACAATTAATGCGTTGACATAAACAATAAAGTAGCACTGGGAACTGACCTGTAGGGGGTATATAGACATTGGTCTGATCGAAGTTTGTTGAACCAAGCCGAAGTTGTTCAGGCCGTGACCTTCAACGATAGAGCTACATCACTACCCCGAACCTGACGTCACATTTTACAGCATAAATGCAAGACACCTAGTTATAAGACTATATACGTATGGAACAACAACGCGGAAAAAATTAAGATTTATAAATTTAACTCCAAAATGGAAACTTTGTGTTCACGCTTAAAATAAAACATTAAATATTTTAAAACAATTGTTAATGGATTCATCACTTTTACTCGAAACTGTAGACTTATTAATTCTATCACAGACAACCTAAAATACAGACATAAAAAATAGCTTTTAAAGGTCCAATATTTATTTTTTTTATGCTAGATTCATTTTTCTTGTCCAAGCTTTTACTTTTCTTGTCCATGATTTCTGTCTTTCTTGTCCAACATTTTTAATTGTCTTGTCTAAGATTTCTTTTTTTTGTTTACTTTCGATCCAAGACTCACAGTGACCTTTCCAAGACTCACAGTAACCATTTGGGGGCACAAAGTCAGATTCACACTGAGAGGTCAGTGCAGTGTAATCAATGACGTAGCTATACAATATAATATAGGTCACTGAGTGTAACATACAAACCGAAAAAAACTATGCGTGAATATCCTGAAATCGGCGTCAAACAGTGCTCCGTATTTTCATACGACGATTGGCGGTCACGTGAACCTTGGATTGGAGACGTGAATATTGGATAGGTCACGTGAGCTTTGGGTAAAAAAACAAAATCTTGGACAAAGGAAAAATCATCAATGAAAAAAAAAAAAATCTATGACCTTGAAAAAATGTTGCATCAAATTTTTTTGTAAAAACCTTGGACATTAAAAAACCTAAAGAGCCTTGAAATCAAATACAAATTTAAATCTTGAACCAAATAAAACTTTTGGACTTAAAAAGTGTATTTTGAATGGATACAAATTATTTTCGTGGACTGAATCAATATTTCTAGTACAATATTTAATATATGTATTGTGTTTTGTTACTATGAGTAAAACATTAACATTTTGGAGTTAAATTTATAAGTCTTGATTTTTTTTCCGTTCGGGGTCCTATATGTATGTTATATTAATTTAGTGATATACTCGTCAAGAACCCTCATAGGAGGAAGACCAGTGATTTTCGACCAGCATTCAAAGCTTTTCACATCTTATTTTAAAGATACATGTCTATGACAAGCCGTGTTATCACTTCTACCTTAATTCTACATAAGTCGAATTAGTTTTGCTTTTAATTTTCTTATGTTCAATTCTTTTTCACATATGTGAAATTCTTTTTTACTTATGTTGAACAGATTTTCAGCTATGTAAAAAACAATTTCACATAATTATGTAAAATTAAATTAATTTTACATCTGTAGAATTCTTTTCAACATATGTAGAAATCTTTTCAACATATGTGAAATTATTTTCCACTCACCTTTTTATTTTACATCAGTGAAAAAGATTTCCCAGATGTAGTATTAAGGCTTTTTTTTTTACATATGTCGAATTCTTTTTTCACATGTGTTGATTTCTTTTTCACATAACTGAAATTCTTTTCAACATATGTTAATTAAATAATTAATATTATATATGTGAAAAATAATTTTACATATGTAAAATTCTTTACCACATATGCTGAATTATTTTCCACATATGTGAATTTTTTTTTCACATACTTAAAATAAATAGATTAATTTACATATGTGGAAAAGAAATTCGCATTTGTGGGAAATAATTTTTCATATGGGGAAAATAATTCAACATATGTTGAATAAAGGTAGAAGTGATAAAACGGCTTGTCATACATATCTGTGTTATATTTGTCAGGCACTCAGCATATCGGAAAACGGATTATTTTGAATAAAGGAAGTCAGTGACATCAGTTCCTCGCATCAAACATAACTTGTTTGTGTCAGCTCCCATTTACTGTTATGTTAAGACTGCTGTGTTGAACAGCTGCCGTCACAGCCCATATTCAATATAGATTGTTTTCTATTAAGTTCATATTTCTTTAAAATGACATGTGAGAAACACTGGGATCTGTTGGAAACCCGCTGATCTTTACTGCGGGCTATACTTCTTCATCTCGGAGTCTGATATCATATTTGGCAGTATGGGCAAGTCTTAAATGAAAGGCAACGAATAACCAAATAATAGTATATACTCCTTAAGAGTTTGACTGGAATGATACTATATGTCAATATTAACCTTCATAAAACGACACAATGACACAAGGGGGTCAATGTTACACAGTTAAAGATAAAGGGGCTGAAGTCAGTCAATGTGTGAATGGGCACATTTCCAAGCCAGCTTGGACAGCTTGAATGGTTCTTTTTCTCAACCTGCATAAAATTTTAAAATCAGTTAAGAATTTAATCCTGTATAAAATGTGGCTGTGTGAAAATTTAGTTTTATACCTTTTGGAAGACTGCATTTAAAATCTCCGGTGTGACCCACAATAACAGGTTTTTAGTTCTGACAGCCCTCAGTTTGTCCAATGCCTCTTTGCCGTCAGTTATAGAGATTAACGTACTTTCCATTCCCATATCAGTGGTCGAGCGAATGAGGGAATTTCGCAATGAAGAGTCTACAAAAAAGAGTTTCAGAACACATTTTTACATCCTACTCTATATTAAAAGACAAGATTATAAACTTTAATTAACTCAAAATGAAGGGTTAATGGAAATTTAGTCAATTTAGTGGAAAGCTGTAGTCGTTCACTGGTTTCCCTAAAATTCAATACACACATTTTCAATAATTGTTATTAACAAACAGATTCTTATCAATTTAAGAAAGCAATTTAGCAGATACTTTACGCATTGTATGGTCGTAAATTAATCCGACCGTGGCCCATTTGAGTTTTTCAAGGATATCTTTCAGTAGTTTGGTAAGCAGTTGGAATTCTGGTGTTAAACACAATGTGTATATGCTGGAAGCTTCGAATGCACATGGTTCGGTTGATACGGACAGGTGTGGCAGATGAAACACATCGGCTTGAGACATCACATAACGAGTGGATCGGCAAGGTAGGGCCGTTATTAAACCTTGTATGTTTTCACCCATCAATTCACAAACTGAAAAAAAAAAATATCAGTGAAACAATCTGGTATAAGCTAGATATGTTATACTGTGCTACAGATATAGTATATATCAATAAATGAAGAGAACAATCTGCTTGCCTCCACCAGGAATCGACTCTAGGACCTTTGGGTTACGGGCCAGTATAATATTTACACAAAAATCCACAAGCTCATTTGTGTCAATTAATTTGACCGCAAGGAAAGTTTACCATGATAAATCAAATGAAAATTAAAATTCACAAAGATCGCTTTAAATATATGTCTTTTTCTAGCTTGTACTTGTTGATAAACTAACATATTACCAACGTATAGCCTTTAAAACCCTTTGTCTAATGTTTGTTTCAAGTCCAATTTGAATGATATTAAATTTGTATGTCGATTTTAAACGAGTAGAGGAGAGGCTCTAGAAAAATCGGGGTTAAAACAACGGTTGTAGACTCAGCAGTCTCCTCTTTTATTTTTAAAATCTAGAATCAACATTCAACAGAATCGCTGCTCCGCTTGTTGTTTAGTTTATAGCCATGTCGTTATGTCCACCATATACCAGCCGAAAGAATTACAAAAATTAAGACATTTTGTCACCGATAGCTTGCCTGTTTGTGAAGCATAAATGCCGTTGGTCATATTAAGTCTTCTCCACTTCAGATTCAAACTGACATTTGTTAATTTTTCCATAGCTGCCATATCCGTAGTGTTCGTATAATTGTCAATTAATCTCCTTACAGCCCCGGATAAAGCAGGGACATCCGCTGTATCATCCAGAACTATACCTATTGAAAGAACAAACACGTTTACCAATTAATCTGTATTGCAAACAAATATAAAGGTTTCTAAGCATTTATACTCTACCCATATATACCGGACGATATACCTTAATTATATTTACATATAAAATATTTTCCTAATCAGCCATGATTTGTTCAAATCTCTAAAATGCGGTTTCTATTTAGACGATGTTAGTAAGTGCGCAGCGTGAACATGCTGTTGTTTAGATATGGTCTGTCCATAGCGTTACCGGTTGATCTTAATGCAAGTATTTATAATAAAAGGCAAATAAGTACATATGTATGTTAGGAATAAAAATATGTAAAATAAGCTATTTTTTCACTTGCCAAAAAATATCAAAATAAAAATTCTTTGTGAATAAAAAATAAGTCGCTTATTTATGGATGCCTAGGTTGATCATAATTTAAGACATAGCGCCCAACTATTAAAGAGAGCGTTTGATGTGGGGGAGGCATGGCTTGATAAACAAATACAGGACAAGACTAGGTGCCTAAGGCTGGTGTCATACAGTACAAGTCAACTTTTGCTTAAAAGTTATTTAAAAAAAAAAACGATATATATTTTCTTTTGTTGCTCGGACAGGTGATATTTGCTCAGATAGTGTTCTTGCGCGTTAAAGTTTCTGCGTATATATTTGTTTGGCTCGGATATATTTTCATTACCGTTTTTTGGTTGCTCCTACATTTGGATTATATTTACAGTAACTATGCATTTATTGCACAACTTAAAAATAATATACTTTTCTTTAGTTTTGTTCTAAGTGGTGTACATAAAGTGAATGTTTGACTGAAAATGCTGTCAGCCACTTTCATGTGTTATGGGTTTTTCCTTTCAGTTCGACTGGCTTTATTTATGATGGACTTGAATACTTAGCGTCAATCAGACTTTATTGATACAACCTAATTTTGAACGACACTGCGACTTGGCGATAGGGTTTCAGGACCACAGCGTGGTATATAAAGTATAGGCGACACAGACCGGAATCAAAATCCATGGAGCTGCTTTGATGAAACCAAATGCTTTTTGGTCAGTGAAAATACGAATTAAGTATCGAATCCATAAACATTTTAACATAAAAGCTTTTTTTTAAAACATGAGAGGGAATGTTACATATTGATTTGAGACTAGTATTAATATGGTGTGAGGATAACTACTTCATACTCATCGACAAAGCTCTACTGATGTATTGATTGAGCAATTTTCTCTTCTTCGAAAAGAAATAGTTAGTATAAAGCTGTTGCATTTATAAAGAAGTGAGAAGTGAGACAGATAGCTAACGCTAGCTTTTTTCACGCAACAGCAATTGTTGCAATCTGGTTGATCTGCGATAACATTAGGCCCAAGACAATGTTCTGCAACAGCAATTGTTGCAATCTGGTTGATCTGCGATAACATTAGGCCCAAGACAATGTTCTGCGTGCCGGTTGTACACAGCACAGTTCGATTGCAAAAATTAGTTTTATACTTTATTCAAAATGTTAATTATAACGTTTAAAATTTTACTAGTATTATAATAATGCCAGTAAGTCAGAATTACAAGAATGACATTACAACTAAATGAAGGTAAGTGACAAAAATATCAAAGTTAGTATTTTTACTTTAGGTAATTGCTTTTCGGGAACTGTTCTCGGGTTCTTTCAGTGAGCAGCAAAAACATACCAAAATAAAATAAGCAGTGATTCACGTGTTACTGATGACACTTGGTAGTCTTGGTTATATCAAAACATTATTAGGACGAGTCTGAGAATCATTTTAAAGGTTAGATGGATGCACCATAAATATTCACCGTTATAGTTTGTGTCGACCCCAATCTGTGAACTCAATGTCAATTATTTTCATTTACATTCTGAAGGGTATCTACTTCACGTTAACAGATATTTAATACGTTCGCGAACTTCACTGTACGGAGTTTGACTGACAGGTGACTAGGTTTATATAGTTAATCATGCGAATCTCGCCTTACACGAACCACATGCCGTAATCAACCGTGAACTGTTTTGTTTGCATTGAGAACAACTTGTGTATTCATTATCTTTATTTATTTTATTATAATTATAAGGTGATTATGAACGGATTATGATGAAATTAATCCATATGCAATTGAAGAGTAAGTGAAAGGGCTGTTAGTTATATGTTTCCAGACAACCACTAAGCCTTTTAATAGTTATTAGAATTTTCAAGAATATTGAATCATTTTTTTGAGGAACGAAGAACACTCATCTTAATTGATACAGTATCATATTAAACTCGTCCGACACATGTTACACCGAAGCTTTACAATGGTAATGTTCAAGCGTTACTTGTGTTGCACTTATAGATTTCGAGATTCCCTATCTTTTTACTGTGACAATACCTAAGAATTATAAGTACGATCAAACAAATGAGCTTCTTTTTTTTGTATTATCCAATCGGTTGTTGTTGAACATTCTAAAATGTATCTTTACAATGCATTTCTTCAGAGTTTTTAACAATAAAACTCAAAGGCGTTATGGCCTAAACAGATATGAACTATCAGAAATAAATGTGTATCTCCCCACATCAAACACCTGAGTGTAGAGAATTTGTCTTTACACGGGTTGGGTTAAATAAGGGTCTATTCTTAAGCAGCTTTGATTCATAATGTACAGGTCCGACCCTGCAAATTGAAACGATGGATGTTCGCGTATTTTCTGTGTATAATGCACAATACACAAAACCCCCTTTCCCCTTCCTTGTATGTTTCGGAATTACACTAACAGTTAGCATCCAATTAAATGCGCAATGCTTTACCCAATCACCCTTTGGCACAGAAATTCATATTGTTTTCATTGACGGAGTCAATGCTGTAATTTTGTCCTTTATACTTTTGAAGACATGCATGTAATTGCCGCTTAATATTGCAAGAATATCTACGGTGTTTGAGATCGTCCAGAAAGCTTCATCTTAGTTGGAAACCTTTTAATAACGAAAAGTATTAATGTTGATATTCCTAGCAAATAAACTAATTTATCATTATCGCTATTACGATGTGAAGATGTTAATCGTTATCGGTAATGTTTAAAGGCACATGCATTGAAAATGATGTATCAGGAAACATCCCTACACCTAGAGAGTCTGACAAATTCCATTCCGCTACAACGATAATCCAAGCGAGGTAATTCATGGACTCCTAGCCTCGGATAACTTTAAAATATTTGTTTTAAAATATTGATGCTCCATTGGCTATTATCCTAAATGTCGATTCAAACTTACCTATTTTTATTGTGACAACGCTCGCAGAAAGCAACACAGCCACCACTAGGGTTGTTGTGATGTCAGCCATCTTTGATCAGGCACATTCCCCTAGCGTACTCTGATCGCACTCCGGAAGCTTACAAACATTTCATAATGGTTTCTATGGTAACATATATAAGATTCCTAATTGAACAGTCCTGTGCACATGAACAGCGGACCCTGACGATTGGTTGATGGCTTGATCGAGAAAAACACCGCACTAGATTGGCAAACCACTAACAATGTCATTTCGACTCCCGTACTCTGCGATGTCTGCTTATTCAATCAATATGTGTATACTCCCAGCAGTTTATCTTCGCTTAACCGTCCCATTGGCTTTCTTTTCATGGCTCTCTTGTTTTAATGTAATTAGCTTATCTACTGACAACTATAATTAAGGCATTCAATATAACTGAATTGAAAAGGGAGTAACATATATATAGTTTTATATTATGTGGTCTAACGCTGTTAATGACATGGGGTCAGTTGCTCGAAAGACGATTAGCCACTAAAACCAGATTAAATCGCTAATACGGGGTTAGAGATAAACCTTCAAGATGACATGACGTCATCTAATAGCCGATTAAATTTAATAGCACTTCGAGCAACCGGCCCCTGGCTGTGTAACTTTTAACCGGCCAGTATTCCTAATACCATATTGACCAGCGTATAAACTATAAGTTTTATCCACACCTTACGAAAGATTTATGAATAAAATGAAACGACATAGAAAACAGGCTTACCAAAGAAATAATCTCGGTATTAATATGAAGCCTGATTGGTTAACAGTTAAAAAGAGCCTGCTTTTATTACAACAATATGCTACTAAACCAATGTGCTTTTTCACATGCATAATGTTACACCAGCCAATGAATGAACCAGAAACAGACAAGACATGCGCATTAATCATATCAATCATCCTTCCCCGTTGAGGAAGGACGATGGGAGAAGACACCATATGCACAAAGACTACATGTATGTACGTTATGTAACAGAAATTGTGTGGGTGATGAAATTCACAATGTATTAAAATGCTGTTACTTTGAGGAACCAAGAAAGAAGTATATCCCCAAATGGCCACTCCGCCTCGTATAAAACAAATTGTATGCTATGAGATGTTAACCTCTTATATCATGAAATGACCAGAGTGAAATAAAGTGAATTAATTGAGTGAATTGATAAGTCTCAATTGGTTTAAAAACAATAAAAAATACATAAATGTCAAGATGTGAAGTATCACTCACTTTGGTTTTTAACGTAAGCCTACTTGTATTCGAGCTATGATAAATTTATATTAAACATGTCTGTTTTCTACTGAATTCCAAATTAAAATGTATTGTTATAGGCATCATGTTCTAATCGACTCCGACGAAATGCGGGAGTTAACATATGGAGATTCAAGTAGATATTCTCTTTGTTCTATAAGCTTATATAGTCTGCTGATAAATAAAACAACAGAAAAACCTCCAGTGGGTCATAACCTGATTGTTGGTAAATTCTGATCCAGGTTCAAAGGGATGATGACGCGTTACATCCTGAGGTTGTTGGCAGGCTGTCCACTCAGTTATGCATCAGCCGAGGGCAAACTGTCATTCCCTCAGACAACACATTATTTCTGGTTAATATGGTGATATGTCATGTCAATTTATCGATTTTTCCTTCTTCTTGCTGACGTTAGTAAACAAATTTATTCAAAGTTCCCAATACCTACATTGTATGGTGGTACATCATGTCAATTTAACGACTGTGCCTTATTCTTTACTTACTTATATTAAAACTGGCTTTATATATATAATTTACATTTGGAATTAATAACCTGCTCAATAAACATCATAGAACCAATTAAGGTATATTAAAACTGGTCATTGCACCATGTATTTGATCAGCCTAAACAGCTACACGCAACTAATTTAACATCTGATCTGAGCCGTCTGGGCATCAACGATTTTATTTTAATTTAGATTATTAATCGATTATTATACCAACTAAAAATGGAACACGTGTTAAGTTTCTTGCCTGTCGAGGTCATGTGTGGTAAACATCGAAGCTAATTGTGTTACATTATAACAAACGATTTTGTTTCAATTAATAGTTATCACGCAAATTAAGAGTTTCCCGTCATGGTTATGACGTAACCGTATGGGGTTTGCACAATGACTTCTTCCACTTCCGCGTACGTCATCAAATTTCTGACCAATTAAGTGCATCAGATTTTTCCCTATTTTAAATAGATTTTATCGCTAAATTAAAGACATTAAAAAAACCCAAAACAAAACATTTCAATTGATGAAAACTTGTTTTAAAGACATGCTTTGTTAGATGAAAATAAGTTATTATTAATGCTTGTGGACATTTAAGGGATATATTTATGTATTGCAGATTCAAACAAATGGGCACTACTCCAGGGGTGCAAGATACGCCCGCTGCAAGTTGTTGGTTTTGGCCAGGACAAGGTTTTTAGTATAATGGATATGGTGACATTGACAGACGGACAGACTGACAGACGGACGGACAGACGGACAGACGGACGGACAGACAGCACTATAACATAATACGTCCACTTTCTTCGAAAGCGGGCGTATAAAAAGTTTACATCCTATTGGTAAAATATCAGGAAATCCAGCAATTAAAACCTAAAATAGGTCTACATTTGCTCTGGAGTTATTTAAAAAGATTAAAGAATACATATTGGGTTATATGAATTTGTTTATAACACTATTTTGCGCCTTGCAGAAATAAATGACTAGCAGACGTTTGCACACAACCAGGTATTGTCGACAATTCCTTACAGTCATCTTTTATTATGGCCCAGGGCGAGTGCTGTAAAAGCCGCCTGAATATTGCTGTAAACATTAGATTTGGGCAGGTTATCTTAATTGGTGTTAAAAACAACGAAAGGTTATACATCAGTAGCGGCAGTGCATGTTAAATCATCTAGCAATGGTAACTTTGAGTTGTTGGATTTAATATTATCAATAGTGACGTCTCATTTATATTTTGGCGGGAAATTCATAAGGAAGCTATAGTTTATTATTGTCAGTGACAATCTGTTTGTGTTGATGGTCCATACGTTAAAGAACAATT
Organism: Mopalia muscosa; assembly: GCA_031763545.1. NCBI lineage: Eukaryota > Metazoa > Mollusca > Polyplacophora > Chitonida > Mopaliidae > Mopalia > Mopalia muscosa. The sequence continues at coordinate 21,369 of JARFOD010098603.1, forward strand.
CGGAGTTTCATCCGATACCGTTTGGCAAATTCCACAACTCTGCTGGCGGAGGTTTGGCAGGGAGCTTCCAGTTACCCTGATACTGTAACAGTTCAGAGGCAACATGAAGCCGATCTGTTTATGATGTCTGTGTATTACGTCCTTTGTTTGTCTTGTCTTTCTTTGTGGCCAGTGGTGTCAATTGGGATTTCCTTCACCCATTGTGCTTGCACGCCATCAATTGTGTGGAATAACATTATATACGGCGTTAAACCCCAATAAATCAAACAAACAAAGATTTAAACAAGTTAATGAACAAGACTCTGCTCCTCTGTTGTATTTTTGTTGTTATCTTCAACTTGATATATTTGTTTTGAACCGTAACTTGGCTTTATTATATTGTCTGATATATGTTTTGTCTGTTTTTTTTTTTTAGTAGTACTAGGATTTGTAGGTGTACGAATTACCGGTTGTAAGTTCGACAAATCTTTCATTAGAGCTTTATATATATAATTTACATTTGGAATTAATACCTGCTAAATAAACATCATATAACCAATTTAGGTATACAGGTTCGTTCAAACCGAAAGGTGTAACAACACCTTGATACTATATGTAACTAATTTGTTTAATCTTACCTCGCAATGTGTGCGTTTACTCTATTGATAACGATTTCTGCCCGTATCAAGTTTAAGAATGATATTCGTATTCATGTGCCTTTTATGTACAGCATACGGTTTCTAGGTATCCGCTTGAGTAGGCAGCTATTGTGTGTGTTGGTAAGAGAAACGAAAGACAACTCTGTATTACAGCAGAGCTCAGTGGATAAATGTATTGCTACAAAAATTAAGCAAATCGGTCAATCGCTATATCCCTCGGATCCTCTTGCCCTAAGGTATAATTGTCATACTATAAGATTATTGTTACATTCTCACCTGGCTATCAATCCTGCAAGGCTCTGGAACATTTTAAATCAGTATTTTATTTTTTGTCAACATTTCTGATCATTAGCAAGTCGCAGACATTTATGCATAGGAAATAGTAACTGAATAGCAAGTGTTCATTCAAGAGCATACGTCACGAGAACAACTATTAGTAGTTAAGATGACTAAGATGAAAGGGTCTTTCAAGATTGATCAGGACTTCCATAAAGCAAAATGAAATTTGCTTGTATTCTGTCAAGTTTCTGTAAATATGTACCACAAATGAAACACGACGAGGCTCATAGCTGATATTGGTTTATCATTGATTGTCTATTCATTGATTGGTTCGTTGATGTGTCAAAGGATATTTCAATAAAGAAAAGGACTGATTATACTGCTCTCGACCAGGGTCTCATAACATACATCAAAAATTACAAAATATGGTGTAAGAAAGAAATAAATGTTTCAGATTGGTATTTGTCAGATCGATATTTGTATACTTAAAACTTTTGTGACATATGCATGTATTTTTACAATCCTATGCTAATAGTATAAACGTGATCAATTAACACTATATTTGATTTCCCTGCAGCATTCTTATTATATGGATACATTTGTTTGGTTAATTTTACACATAGATTGAAATGATAGTGATGCGGCACAAGCCAAAGTGAATAGGAGATCATTGAGAGACGAGGCTCAATTTCAAAGTCCGGCTTAAGTGAAAATCAATAGTCATAAATTGTACATTGCATAGAGCTTATAAGCCATTTATTTCCTATTAGCTATTTACCTAATACCAGGAAGACATGAATCCTTCAATATCCAGTGTTTAAATTAAAAAATAAAGGCTTCATTTATTAAAAAACTGCTGAATTTATTGAAACATTTTTTCAAAACAGCTAAATGAAAGCGCCCCAACTTGATTCTATTCTCTGCTGACAGCCTTCCCTGTTCGGAAGGTAATCAGGACTGCAACGCTTGATTCAGTAACATAATATAAAATAAACAAAATCCTCTCAGATCAATAACTCTAATGCTGTAAGAATAAAAAATATATTACAAAATATTTGAGAAGAAACACTTTGAAAATACTAAAATCACTGAAAGTCGATAATGGCCTTGTGTTTTTTTTTTAAAGGGTAGCTGATTTGCCCTAGAGTCTACGCGCTGTATGAACCAAACTTCCGGTCTGAAGGCTGCACATCAAAAGTTTGATAGCTTGATTAGCTATCTATGTTTCCGGAATAACAAATATTATCATGGATTTACCTTGAAAGTAAACAAAACCTGCATAACTGTATGCACACTGATGTGTTGTGCTGTGTACTGAGGCGGAAATTTGCATGACTAGCCAATCGTGATTTACATAAACCTTAGTTAAGCAAAACACAGTCAATGACCATTGTTATAGGTGAATGTTTAAATGATTAAGCTTTCTGCTTCTGTGTATATTGGTGGAATAAATAGCATATATACTATGGAAATCGGCGAATTAAGCCCACCAAGCATGCCATCTCTACACACCAAAACACACTAAGTAAAAAAACCAACCAATAAATGATTAAGAATTCGAAAGAAAAAGTTTAAAATAAATGGTGTTGATCAGGTTGTGTAGGAAATAATTGAGAATCATGGTCACATGAAAAAAAGACAAATTTTCGTCAACTAAAGTTCGATGCTCAGAAATTCAAGACGAGAACTTATATCATCTAAGTTACATATAAAAAATGATTGCAGTTTAGACAGGGAATAAAACCGATGAAGCGAAGAGATGGGATTCTGGATTCTACATGGGTCATGGATTCTTTACAAAAGCCTGTTTACTTTACTCAAGTAATGCAATCCGTCTACAAGGTCCCATCATCAGCCTTGTCGTTTAGAGGTATTGAGTTAGCCATGATTGTGTGTTTAGATCTGGTTGGTTGTTTTTGCCTACGGGTATCGAGAACATATCATCAAAGAGCACCTGTTTCTACAGGTTATCACGGTTACTAGGTAGAGACATGGTGGTATAGAGGACTATTGTCAGCTATCTCAAACTCAAATCGCGATGTCCACAACAGGCAGCATGTTAGCGATTTCCAAATCAAGCATTACAACAAAACGACAATCGACAAGGATCACAAAGCGTGAGTTTTTACTTAAAGTTACATAAATACAATTTAAAAACACACGATTGAAGCTTGTTTAAACGTTATTTAAATGTTATCATTCGCTGTGCTGAGGTCAGCCATTGAATTTCATTTTTAAGGGTCCGTGGAATAAGATTTGTTTGAATATATCCCACCATTAAAGTATAATATAGCATGCCAACTGCATGAAACATGGCAATTTCATCGAAACGGTTTCAATATGTTTTCCTTCCGATGAACTTTCCAGGTAAACCCAATCATGACCAACGAAAACATGATATAAAAGTTTACATCATTTGAATTTATTGTCGTTTTTAAAGATATAATATATGTGTTGGTGATCAGTATATATATATTGACCTGTGAACAGAGGGGTTTCCAGCCTATTGTCCACTACGCAAACTGTGTATATAAAATATAAGAGTTTAAAATGGAGCCGAGTAAAAGTTTATTACGTACATTTCTAAGACATCATTTTACATCGATGTGACAGCAGGCTAATGGTACCAAGAGTACTACAGGAACACGATATAACATATAAACTGTAGAGGGAGTTCATACATCAGTGACCATACCCTGATTACTGGCCGAAATAGCGTTAAATGTACCTGCAAAACTTCAAGGTGAAGACGGGAATGTATCAATACAGCAACAAAAATACTTAACCGAACGATTGTATGCTAGTTAGCTATATATTTTATCCACTAAATGGTTTTATTGGTGTATGTCTTGCATCTGTATCTTATTTCTTGTGCATCTTGAGAAACCGTTCCACACAAACATACAAGTAGGCTTTTAACATATATAATAATTGTTACTCTCCTAGATCGAAAATTCATTTCTAGCCCCAAAAAACTACTATCACGTGATTCAGAAACATAATAAAACACAGTAAAACTCATATTCTTTTGTATCCAACATTTTTTGTTCAGCTGCATACGTTATTTCTTTGCTCTTTACAGATTGCCTCTTACAATGGATATGTATCCTGCTAATGACAGAATGTCTGACAGACACACGCGCTTTACGATTAGGTAAGTGATGATTGCGGTGAAAAAAGCAGCACGTTAGTTATACTACATGACATGACACAATGGTAAAGAATGTACATTATACAAGGTTTTTATAAGAAACAAACACATGGTCATATCCTTATGAAACGTGCGTGACAGTTCAATGCTACACGATAATGACTAACGGATAGCTAAGCTTTGTTAACTCCTCATAAACTAACGCAAATTTGCTTACGTCATTTTGAGCTTGAGAGAGGAGATAAGGAGGCTCTCTTTCTATAGCTATCATACCAGAAACCTAGCAACCATGTCTGTATTCTTGCCTTTAGGAAATGGGGTGCACTAGATTTAACGAAGAAGCTTTCAAAGGGTTAATAAAATTGCTTTTATAAGAACAAACATGAGCTGATTCAATGTTGTTTTATAATGTCGATATTAATGAAAGCGTCACAAGTATGGAGAATCGTACAAATCGTACCGCGATAATGCAGTGAGGTACAACACCATCGCACTATGAATTAATAACCTTTTAAAATAAACTCGAAAAACGGAAAATTATGAATAAAATATTTGTAACAGGAAAACACAATGCCTCTTTTCTCCAGAACAGCAACAACAGCAGTAAGACGATAGCATGCCAGAAGTACGTTATAGTGTCCCTCTAGGAAAAAGGTTTAGAGAACTTTTCGAACCGGGATAGAAAAATAATACATCCAATGTAATCATACTTGAAGCCGAAAATATGCCGCATTGTGTCATTTGTAGATTAAACGAATACCTTGTATAGCTTGATAATGTATAAACATGTAATTAAAAATTGGCTACGGCACTTTATCCGAAGGAGAGTTTTATAGAAAGTATTAAATGTCCCAATTTTTAGGTTTGTTGCTTGAGGATGAAAATGGCAATGAAACAGACGTGTTAAATATGAGCCTCGACTTCATGACAAAAGAAGAAACTTCACTGAAAGATGTCAACGTTACTTTAATTCAGAAAACATCAGTTGAACATAATACTTCAGACGCCATTACCAAAGGTAATATCCGTGAAACCGAATTGCAGGACTCTTCAATAAGCTCTGTATTCAATTACTAAAATCTGACATAATTATTGGATGTCTATCGTCTAACATTATATTGGCTGCTTACAAACGAATATAGTCAAGCATATAGTCCTTCACCCATATCTAAACATAATTCAACGAATTAGGTTCAGACGACTCAGAAAATGCTTGAACGTTCACAAAGGCGCAGTTAGTTTGTTTGTAAATTCTTCATTATGAATTTTTTCAATGTCACAGCTTGCTTTATTTAAAAGATATTTACAGAAGACACGGACAAAAAAGCTTACTACAATTAATATTTATTTCTCTGTTGTAGTGTGTGAGATTCTCGGCGAGGGGATAAGCGGGTTGTTAACTTTGTCTTCCTGTCGGTCACTATCAGCCATTCGTTCCCAACAGTCTGTCTTCCACGTTCCACATATCGCCGTGTACTCAGGGCATTGTCCATACAGCCGTAACAGTAAAGACAGCTTTTCGCTGAGTCTTCGAGAACCTGCTGACGTCAAAATAGCATTGGTTGAACAGATGATAGTTTATCTAGAATGGACAAACATAGTCATTTTTTATGACCACTCATTAGGTAAGTGGGTCCCACACATGACACAGGTTCTATCATCAACATACCAATTAGGGTTATGAGTGATAATTAATACGGTTTTTACCATAATCAAATGATCAATTTATGTCAATTATATTCAACTATAAATAAATAAAAACAGAAATGTATCATAAAACACAATCTGTAAGTAAAATATCGGGAGATTTTATTTTATTTTTAACCAATTTCATTGCATCTTCATTCGTTTTCATAGTCATAAACATTTCCTTTATACCATAATTTTTTAACGTTTTACTATAATTCATATATTAACATTGACATTAAACACAGCCTGATCGCAATTTATACTTCATGGCGATTGGCACTAACATAGGCGTAGAGGAGGGTATTTTTGTTTGTTTTGTTTTTTGTTGGGTTTTTTTTTCACGGAAATCAGACAGTTCCTTCACCCGTTTTTCATTGTGCTGTTTTTCCTTACTTCTGTGTGGGTGACGGCGTATTAAATCATCAAATTGTGATATTAAGTTCTTTGTATCAAAACTATTTACCTCTAAACTGTCGAAAACCTTTCCTAAAATCTAGTAGAACAAAAGTAAGAGAAACAATCAGAGATAAGAAATGGCATTTTTGTTTTTCCTATGTCAATAATATACCTGGAAGTTTATTAAAACATCCAAATTGACAATCGGACGAATATGATGTTGATGGAATTACAAATGGAGCAAAGAATTTTTAACAAGTGCGAAGCGTGAAATTTATTCTGTCATTCTGGTGTAAACATGAAATGATTCCAGATACCGCTAGCTATATATTCGTGTTATGTTTGTTTGTGATGCCTAAATTTTGCCATAAAAAATAATGATCTTATTCTAGACTCTCAATTCACAGCATTACAGTTGGAAATACATAAGTGTTCCTGGTTTATCAGGTCGAAGAAAAAACGAACAACACCAGTTCTCCATATTGACGTTTGTGTCCATATTGATAATTTGCCTGAAAAAAATCGTAATATGCTTGAATTTGCCCGAAAAAAATATTGGCGACCCTCCCCCTGCCTATGAGCACATATAAACTAAACCAAATCTCTTTGTATTTTCAGCTCCACATCAAATACAGTCACTGCTCTTCCGACTATCCAACTATTTCGTCAGAACACACCTCGTACGCATTACAGAGGAAAGTCAAATAGACGACTACCAGAAACAGCTACGATTCTTAACGGAGAGAACAAACCCCTCTACCCAGTTCGCACTCTTCTTAAACCCATCCCACACCGCAGATTTGATTTCAGCAGTACGTATGACAGGGATTCAAAAAGGCTGTTTCGTAATTAACGTAATTAAACGTATTTCATGACATTCAAATATATGGTCCGGAATAAGCAAAAGCTCAGATACATGTGAAGGATATTTCAAATACAAACATGACCTACAAATATAGACGTGTATCTGATCAAGTCAGAATTCGTTGTGTAGTTTGTTTGGAAATAAGTATGACAATCCAAAAATATTTGTCAACACTCTGCAGTCAGAATTGATAAATAATTTTGAACATTTACAGGCTCAACATATTTACATCCTCACTGTGCCCTATTACTGGATGGTCATCAGCGACGATGTCTCACAACATCCATTACCGACATGGGGACTGCCGTCTGGTAATGTTGTTGTTGTAACAAAAACCTGGTTTCCAAATTCATGTTCGACAACATTTGCCAGGATCTTGAAAGAACGGCTACCCAACATAAGGGTGAATATGCCTTTTGATAAGAAATATACATTTGGAGTATACATTAACATTATTTATTTATCTTTTAATATCAATTCAAGGATAAAAAATATCTTCCATTAAATATAATATACCATAAAAAGTATTATTTTTATATCACAATTTACAGTAGAGAGAAATTACAGTGTACGAGTCCGCTTTCATTGTTTTACTGAATCTTTGATAACATGGTTTTTTCTGCAGTGGGAAACCGCCCTGCTTGTCGACGGCCTCCTGATCTTGGCCAAAGCTGTCCGATGCATTGAGATGGAATACGCTAACAGGGACATGCGACCTGTGGCCATAGATTGTCACACAGCACCCTTCAAGACCTGGAAAGAAGGAGCCACCATTTTAAGGAAGCTTAAAAAAGTAACCATGGTTTGAACAATTATTATTTTTCTTACCATTTCGTAGAGGTCAAGGGTCAATTTACCTCCCATCCGGTAGAACATTTAAATATAAAATGGATTAAATTGGTTTCTTCTAGTTTGCTAGATGCTTATACATGAACGATTCCTATCTCTTACGACATATAGGTCAGTGGTGTGTATGTATAAATGATTTGTTGTACTTTTATGTTCCAGATGTTCAGATTATTCAAGCTATAGTACTAATACAGATTATTCAATATGTTATTCTTTATAAGGCCAACACTACTGGTATAACAGGGGCAGTCTATTTTGATGAGCAGGGATTCAATGGGAATACTAAACACCATATTTTCTCTTTGACAAATATGGGAACGTCAGCACAATTTACTCCTGTAGGTACCTGGGACAATGTCATGGGCCTTCACGTACCTAATATTATTTTCCAAGATCCACCAGTGGGATTAAACAACGTCAAGTTCCTGATTGGAACGAAAGAGGTAAACTATTTTTAAAAAATGCAGTGTTATATGTTTTTTGCAAAACATTTTATTATTTTTATTTCGATTTGTCTGTTTGCTAATGTTATTTAATAAATTATGGCTTTGGTGTTAGTTTTACTAAAGTTCACGTGTTTAAAAGCGGAGTATGTGCCTTATATTCTTGTAAAGAGTTATAGATGATAACACATTTTATCCTGATACATCTACTTACAATTTCCTACAACAAAGCAGTCCTGATGATGGCACTGTTGTTCTGTGTATTCTTCAGGAGAAATGATTGCTTTATTGTGCATCACGTATCTTTCTTTTTTTAATTTTTTATCCCATATCACCTGATCATTGTAGGCTATACCGTTTATTAGACGGAATGTAACTGGCAATGAAACAGGTTATGACGGATTCTGTATAGACATGTTAGATGAGCTGGCTAAACTCATGAATTTTAGGTAAGTGCTCTGTACGGAAAACCTTTCCTTCATTTGTTTTATTAAATGCACCTGTTTGTCTGTTCCAGTGTATATAGAAGACTTTACTTAAAACGTTTGATCTTATTATCATACCCTTTTCCTTCTTTCCGTATTTAACATATTGCCACTTATCACACATAACTTGACATAATAGTCACCAGATATTTGGGCGAATGACACGGCTAGAACACCCAAGACACTGTTTCCGTCTTTATTTATTCAGATACGAATTGGTTGAGCCAGATGATGGATTATGGGGAGCCGAAGAATCAGATGGTTCTTTTAATGGCATCATTGGTATGGTTTCTAGACAGGTATGTTTAAAGCGCATAATAGAATCATAATATACTTGTAATTAGTTTTGGATAATACTCTCTTAGTTTAAACGTATTCTGTTTAATGTTTTTCTGAAAACCATCGAACGCATCAGTCTCCGAGTGAGATGGAATCAAAGCAGAAGGAAGTTGAAATTGTCGTCGTGTGACTTGTCAATGTATAAGGTTGTTTAAACCACGTATTTCACTTTTCACTTCAACAGATTCTGGAGCTAAACTAAGTTTGCAGTTTGATATGATATTCCTTTTAGCTGGAACTGAAATCTATTTCAATTATACTTTCCTCAAATCGGAGTGCGACAGAACAGTCCCCATTGCTATTGTAGGGTTATACATTTTCTTTTTTGTTTTGCATATGGATACGGAAATCTATGTCTGGAAGCCAGAATTATTAACATTATATAATAAGACAAACATATACATGTAACATGAGTTCTCCTTTGGTCATTTTGTAGGAGTTGCATTTCGGGATTGGTCCTATTACTGTGAACGCTGAAAGGGAGAAAGGTATTGATTTTACAACTCCATTCATGGAAGATGGGGTTGGAATTGTAATGAAACGTCCAACAGAAGAAGCTAATAAGATCTTCCGTATGTTTCAACCATTCCATGGTTATGTCTGGTTAGCGTTGGCTGGAGCAGTACTTATTGTTGGAATGTTGCTGTACGCTTTCATTCGGATCGGCCATTCGGGGCTATCGTTTAGCGGACGAGGGCGGCATGTTGGTAGTCACAGTCTCCGAGAAAGCCTCTGGCTTGTTTTCTCTTCCGTAACCGAACAAGGTAAATTGAAATTAAGGTATCGTTAAGAAAGGTGTGGCAGGCGACCGATGTGGACCTACCAGAGAAATGAGAAATTTAATAAAAGTTAATATGCTATATTGCTATTGAAACGGTGATTTTGCCAAACTACTGCAGAAACTACAAATATAAGAATATTGGGGGGGGGGGGGGGGGG
>JARFOD010098604.1:0-16801 GCA_031763545.1 Mopalia muscosa
ACTAGACCATGTAGGGAAGCTTTGAATAAAATATTAATATGATTGGAGCAGCAGTTGCTGAGATATAGTGATAACAAAAATTGTTATGGGACAGACGGACGGACGGACGGACCACGGAGAGTGATGAGAATAGCCCACAGTCAGAATGACCATTTTACAGTCCTATCTGTCTACATTAGGTTGAATAAAAACAGTAAACCATATGTTTGGCTTACAAAGTTTAGCATAAGAAAATCAAGCTAAATTTGTTTTCTTCTCCCTTAAGTCCGACATTGCAGCGGTAGAAATAAATCTGATAAAACATATTTTAAAAAATAAAATAAAACAGTGAATCCATAATCGTCATAAAGAGGGTAATTGTGTTCAAAGTTAAATAAAGATAGACCTATAACATATAGGTTAGTTTAATTCTGGTCCGGAAACATATCGCGCAGCCTTCTGGGCGGACGGATACATGGTCACACAATCATAATCACGGAATTTCTTCCGGCATAACAAAATCTGTCTGGGAATACCATATGTGTGGTGCGTAAACCCATAATCCTCAACATATAAGGCAGTATGACAATTGTTACAAACAAACACAGTGATAATCGGACATGTGACAAACATTAGATACGGTTACAGCAGGTCACCCCAAAACCTCCTACTCTGTCTTTTGTTACAAAAACAATTACGAGAAAGACATATGATATACCATCCGCTCATTTTTCGGCAAAAATACAGTGCATTTGTGAAGATGACTGCTTCATTTCTTTTTGGCCTCCTTTTTTTTTTTTTTCTTTGTGGTTTAGGCCCAAACCGGCTATTATGTATTCAATTAAATACTGTCCAGTGATGTTTCGTATAGGGCCTAATGGACTTACTGAAACATTGTATATGTCAAACCCGATCTTAATTCGGTTCCGGACAATGTAATTAAATTTGTTAAGTAGCCTACATAGTGATTATCTGGGATTTGAAGACCTTTCTATTATATCATTGTAACTTTTCAACGAACTTAAACAATTGGAATAAATCCCGAAACACAAATGTTGTTAGACATTGCAAATATCCGGTTGTTCAAGATGGGGCTGTATTTTAGAGATAAATGTCAGAAATTTCACTTAAACCTATTATTAGGCTAATAAGACGATAGGACGTGTATAATTCTGTTAGAAATAGTGTTTTCATGGGATATAGCTATTAAGACTGCATGATAGTAGACACTGATAACTGTTCTGACCTTCACTCAACAAAATGACAGCGTTACTATCGTACAACATAACCTCTTTCAAGGTTTGTGGAATCCGGATAAATACCCCAATCGTTGAGGCCAGACGACCACCGCGATTATTCCCCCTATTTACTACTCATTAGAAGCAGACCTTGATAGAAGGATGTGGGCGGTTGTCTCCGTGGAGAGACTGTTCTATAGTGACAGGCGGTCAATCCTTCCAGATCGATCCTGTTCACAGAAGAGATCAACATGGATGAGCTGTACTTGGTCCAATTCACGTATAATCAGTGAGTTATTAAGTCCAGGGTGTGCCAATCCGAATAGACCCTCTCAGGGCCAATAAGTTAATTGCTGTACTTATACAGGATGGCATCTTACAAAAATCAAGGTGAAAAACAAAAGTATGGCGATGGTCATTAAAATATACTTTAGTTTTCACCCTTTGAATAAGATTGATTGATTCATAAAATATACAACTATAAAAGAGGAGATAAAGCCAAAGGTGTATAAAATGTTATCGGTTCATACCATTTGCTATATATACGCAACGACTCCCATAATGCTTTTATCAAAGATATCAACATCAGGTGTGACATTTGTTTAAGCGCGGGGGTTTATTCGGTGTGAATCCCTTCTTTCAGTTAATGGGTATTTATATTAATCGAGTACACGACAGTCAGCGGGATATGCAATGATGGTGTATGGGTTCTCTCAGGGTTAACGGGTTCGTATGTATATTGAATGCGCTATTGGCGCACCCCATCAATGATGAAGGTACCAAGTTGATTATGTTTTGGATAAACCTTCTATCACTTTAATGTGCGTTGCTGGTCCGGCTATTTGTACAAGTGGTACTTTCGGGCTGCACAGCCGTAGCTCATATTACCGTGTTTATTCTAACGCTTCGGAGTTTGGTTTGCCTACAGGGTCAACATAAAACCCACCCAACATTATATTAACTAAAATTAAAAAGGTTAAAAAATTTATTCGTATTAAAAGGGTAAAAAAAAAGAAAATAATTGCCTCTATTAAACTACTCGATGTAATATGACGCCAGTTCTGTAGTGTTTTTTGTCTATCGGTCTACTTGTTCAAGTGTATTGTGGATCAGAATAAGCCTATAAACGATCCCCCTAGGCGCATGTGTAAACAGTTTACCGTTAGGTTGCACTTGGCAGACCGCGGATGAAGCACTGTTTAACTGCGATTTACCTTCTCAAACACGGTTTAATCGTGATTTATAGAATCAACAGTATACAGACAGCCTTTCTCTTGTAACGTTGTGCCCGTGGACTTATTTGAAGTTCAAGTAGATTGAGGTTATTACATCACCAGAGTTAATAAACTGATATAAAGGGTCATATAATCACAATGTTATTATTATACCCAGAAGCCCCCATGTTGTGTTATGGAAGCCGTAAGAGTATTGTGTGACCTTAAACCCACGTCTCCTCTCGTGTAGACAAAAATGACCTAGTGGGCGGGTCTGTGGGTAGCCGTTCAAACAAACCAGAGTTGAATTTAGAGTTGCGCGTGTTGCATGGATTTCACTGTAAGTGCTAGTATTTACTTGTGATGGCGAACACGACCAATGAAATTGTATGTGGGGAGAATTGGTTATCAATTGTTTAATGTCAAATACAAAGCAAACGATCTTTTCGTACATTTCTAAACTACATGTAATCATCGGAGCTTGCATATTTTTAATAACCCGAAAAGCCGGTAACGGTATGGGATATTCAATGCTTATCTCAAATGTAAACCTGTTGGCAACGGATTTTTTCTTCACAATCGTGGATGTGAACGTAGTGATCGAGGTTGGGCTATTTCTCGTGCTAAATATTAACAGAAAGGTAGCCGCAAAATGGGGTGGGTAAAGCATTTACCCCTCATTTTACGGATTTTCTCTCATACGAGACAGCACGGAAAAAGGGAATTCTCGCGGCAACAAATTTGTTGGATCAATAACGTTCGTAGCGAATGCGAATTATAAAATAAATGAAACGAATAAAACAGTTTGGCACAGTTTTATAGTGTAAAGTCATTAAGATGATCTATCGTTTATTTGCCGATGACCTGAACATTCTAGTACAATTAATTACTGAAAACAATGATTTAGTCAGAAAGGTTAATAGGCTCGCTTGGTTGATCTGAGAGCGATTATTAGCGTGCACACATGCCATGAATGACAGACAACCAGATAAATCGTAGTGTCAAAACAGCTGTACAATGGGGCTAATCCTTTTGGAGGACATAAATCTTGCACCAGAGTACCCACGCGATTTCTACGGAACTATACGCCGCTAATACATCAATGACCTAAATCCTAGTTTAAAATGTGGCATATGAACGGAGACACACATATAGAATAGGTTACCATATGATATCCGCAATACTGTTATGTTTTTTTTGTTGTTTGATTGGTGTTTAACGTCGTACTCGAGGGTATTTCACTTATATGACGACGGACAAAAATACAGAACATCACAAACAAATCTGCTTCCCGTTACCCTTTAGCTCTGAGAGCACAAGGGCAACAGGAAGCAACCTCTGTTTTCGCCTCTTACGATCGACCGAGGAAGCGAGGGAGTATTTTGCAGGGCCATGGCCCACCCGCTCACTCACGGGGCGCAATTCTGTTATGGGAAAATCCAATAATTTCACGCCTTCTGGATAACCTTCAACACAATAAAATGCCTAAGAATCGCAATCCAGTATGACCGTTTCTGGCGCTGTATTTTACACAAGGGCATTTCAATTATAGGACGACGGATGGTCCACTTCACACTGCTCCTTGCCTTCTTAAGGTGGAAAACCGACAGGAAATCTCGTAAAAATCACTCCCAGACACTTATATACCCTACGGTCGACAGACGGACTTGTTCCTGTGAATGGTAAATCGAAGTAGGCTTAGATAGCGCGCTCGCTAACCCTAGATTCCATTGAAAAAATATTAATGGGATTCTAGCATATTCAGTGTTTACCTTCAAATAAATTATTTTCGGGGAGAGAAATGACAAATTCACCTGGCGAGTTTTGAAATTGTCGTTTGCTTGGATGAACAGATAGGCTGTTCACACAGCTATGGAACCAGGATAACGGCCGCATTTATTCCATCGAGGTTTTACGTCGTATCCATTCGTTGCGAGAAGGAAACAACCCTTGCTGTCTGTGGCCATGACCAAAACGACCTAACAGATCTGAGGTGTTGTTACCTATTACCCACGAGAGCAATAGGCTTACCGGTACTCCAACCACCTGTAATCTGTTTACAATTGGTATGCGTATTAATACAGTTTATCAAATCAGATTTTATTAATTTATATACCTTTTTTTATTCTATAACTTTACACAAAAATATGAGACTTTACCAAAACAGTGCGTATTTTCAAGTCATTGGTACAGTTGGAGGTGTATGACGTAATACCCAAGGAGTACATCGGTAACCGGACGACAGAAACGTTGTACTCGTAATCTGCGTTTAAAGTCTGTTCAGGAAGAGGACGTTGCCTGTTAGTCTTTTTCAGGTTACATTTTCTCTCACTTAAAAATGAGTGATTAATCTGTCTAACATAACACTTGTGGTCGCTAATTAGTGTTCACCCAGGTACAGATAAAATTAACCTCAAACCTGAATGGTAACGGTCACGTAATGAAATTCAGAAATGTACGGTTATAAATCTACTAAAGATTAAGCTGAAAAATTAAACATTCTATGGTGTGTATTGTATTGGTTTTCATGTGGCTGGTCCAATTAACCATATTCAAACGATTAATTCTTCACTGTTTGAGGACAAATTGAGCAAGCACATTACCATATGCAGCTATGTTATTAGCTGTATATGATGAAAGTCATTTGATTCTACTAGGCATTAATGTGGGCCTATTCACATTATGAACCTTCACAGCAACTGTAAAAAGAATCTAAGAATTATTTCAAATGTACACAAGGGTAAAGACAGACTGCTGGACAAGCAGTTTATGATCAGGCACCAGAAACTGTGGAGCACTATTATATTGATGACAAAATAACCATGGACACAATTGGATGAAACAGATAGAGATCATTAATGTAGACAATGATAAGAGTAACATGAATTTTTGTACAATTATGTTCCCTAGTAACATTTGACAGCACTGTTAATTTGGAACCTGCATAAATGACAACAAAAACTAGAGTTTCATGAATGTAATCTGTATAATACTAATATGCAAGAACAATCATTGTTTGTTAATATTGCTAGATTATAAGTAAATATTAATTGACGCTTAGCTGTTGTCAATTCATATTATAAAGTGTCACTGTCAATTGGTGTTTACAGTGGGAATATTATACAATTTGTAGATAAATAGTTTATAGACAAGCTGGGTAGCATCATATATGTACACTGAAATCTGGGCACTTCACACATTAAAAACTTTGCTCGTACATTTAACTTCACAAAAAAAAAAAAAAGAAAAAGATATTAAGTGAGAAAGAAACAAAATACAATACAGAGATTCATTTTAAGTCTTATGTAATCAGTCTTGTGTGAACTGAAAATGTGTCGGTTAACTTCAGCATTAACATTCTGTTGTATAAACAAGGTATGATGTCTGTTATATAATTAAAAAGTGTCAAACAGTAAACTGCAGAACTGAAATGTTATTAGGAGAGTTCATAAATAGTTAGAATAGTAAATTTTGAACAAACTGTCAAAATTCATTGGCATCCATAATATTGAGTACATGAAGTCCAAAGCAAAACAATGAAAAGTAGTGGTTTAATAAGGCAGTTGATTGCGGACCTGTCTATACTAGAAGAAGCTTTCTGTATGTACTTTATTGGTCTACTGGTGGATTTAACATAAAGTATCAAAAAAATACAAAATACTCCAGATAGAGAATTCTCTGATTGGTATCGAAGAGTTATCTCCCCTGATGTTTATGAGCCACACATTAAACATTCATCTTTATTCTCCAGTGAACAAACCATGGCCTCCATATTCTCCTCCAAAGTTTTAGTTGTAGATGATGTGTCTGATTTCAGTTTGGTTTTATCAACAGTGAACTGAATGGCAGAGGCGGCAGCTTTTGTGCGCAGGTAGTACATTCCAGTTTTCAATCCCTGAAAAATACATCCAAGAAATAGTTAGTCCCATGTGCATGTAAATAATGGCAGATATATAATAAAATTTCAGAACCTAGTAGGGGTTCAACACAGGACTTTTCAATCATATTGATGGTTTAGTATGAGAATAACCCTCAGCAGGACTTCCAACTAAGATGACACAACAGATCTATCTAAAGCTAAGTCAACACTGGTCCCTGAAATCAGGGTAACAGGAAGCATTTACCATTATAATAAGAACTATAGCTATACATGCAAACTATGTACATGGTCTTTTAATTTGACAAACCAAAACAAAGTGTTAGAAATGGAGAGATCACAAAATTGTATGGTAAGCAACAGAACTGATGGTGGACATTAGAGAGAAGACCAATAAACACCAAGGGGAGTAGGTAACTTTTGCTTGTTTTAAGTTTTATATACTGATTTTCCCAAGCAATGATTCCAAACTAAATTTCTTTTCTCTCTCCATTTTTTAAAAAGATATATATATATATTTTATTAGGCTTGCTACAAGTAACGAAACTGAGTGACTACCAGTTAAATATAAGTTTGATTGTGATTTGAGAGGATACTGAAGGCTATTTCACTTCAAGGACAAGCAAAATATGGTGAAAAATGGTTGATTCTCTTAAACCAGTCAACAAGAGGACTCAAATCTGTGGACAGTACAACACAGGAGGATCAGTAGTTAGACACACTAACCATTGTAACACCTGTGAAAGTGTCTGTTACTAAAGAGGTTGACAGTAGTCCTACCTTTTTCCAAGCGTAGAAATGCATGCTAGTGAGTTTCCCATAGTTTGGCTCAGCAATGTGAAGGTTAAGTGACTGACTCTGGTCGATGTAGGCCCCTCGGTCAGCAGCCATGTTAATTACAGCTTTCTGAGAGATCTCCCACACCGTCTTGTACAATCTCTTTATATCATCAGGAATCTCTTCTATGTTCTGTTAAATATCAAATAACACTTCTCTTAGAAAATTTTATTCTCTTTACATTTTTTGTTAATACCACAGCTTGCTCATTTTTTGCTATTTGTAGTTTTACACTAGTTTTTCACTGATACAAACTGGATGTATAGATATGATTCTGCTTCACATAACCATAATAGAATGTAGGATGTCCAGGGATGAAATGTGGGCCATGAAGCAGGCCTTACTTTTCACGAAAAAACCATTCAGGTTACACAAAGAATGTTTGTGATGACCATCATAATGCTTAGATTTAATACACAAGTAAGTAAAAAGTTTAACATCACTATTTGTTAATGTGCCTGAAAACAATATCAGTAGACATTGAAATGTTGCGTCAAAATAAGCGAGATGTTCAAATCAAGTCTTCAGAGTCACTCAAAAATGTTGTAAGCATCTGTTGTTTGTATTAAAAACCAAACAAATGTTTAGAATCCTTTAATAGAATAACAATAACATTGTCTGTTCCTTGAATTTTTAAAATATCTATTTGGAATACACTATGGATTTTTGACATGGTTTGAATATAGCCCCACTAGTACCTGTATAGATCCTCCATGAGCAATTAGTTTGTTTTTAAAGTCATCATCCCACAATCCCAACTCTGTCAAGTCCTTCAACAAGTGCTGATTCACAACCTGAAATAAACAATTAATGAATATTACAGTTAACACGGAATAACAGGTATCAAATTAATCTTCATTGAAACTAATAAAACTTGAAATAAAAAAACTTAGCCAGACTGAAATCAAATGGGTGGTTAGATAAATTAATAAGGCTTGAGAACAATTGACCAAATCATGCCTTCTCTATTCCGTTAAGCCTACACAACTCGCAGAAATTATGTCAAATCAGTCATGAACTCAACTTATGGTCACAAAATTGAATAAAAGACCCGCTTATTAATTTCCGTGTCTGTCCAAAACATGATTTCACTTGAACTATGGTTGAATGATTTTCCAAAGATTGTCTCGATAAAAACCACAGAAATTAACACATGGTCCATAAAAATTCAAAATTTTTCAGGAAACCATGCAGAAAAAACGCACAAAAAACAGATAATTTTCTTCACTTTGAGTAATGGACCTTACCTGGAACTCTCCTGACAGGACTCTTCTTGTGTATATGTTACTTGTGTAAGCCTCAATAGACTCGTTGTTACCAAGGATTTGTGCTGTGGAGGCTGTGGGCATAGGAGCTAACAGCAAACTGTTCCTAACACCATGCCTGAAATAACACATATGTAAGATCAAGATTAATTCATTATATGATAGCACTGCAATACTTTTAATCTAGTTTATACTACAGCAAAGGCAAATTGGGGACCAGCTGCTTTCACTTTTTCTTTTTAATGTTTTCGGTAATTTGGTTAAACTTTTAGTATTACAGAGACAACATTTAGGGTAAGTAAAATCCAAAAAATAACAAATATCAAAAAAGTAAAATAACAAAAACACAGAAAATGTTTTTGCTTCATACAGTCCATATTCTAAGTCTCACTTCTTGTGTGTTTTGCAATCAAATTATTATTTCCCTAAAAAAATATTGTTTTTCTTTAAACATTATTTTAGTGAAATAATAATTTGATTACAAAACACACAGGAAGTGAGACTTAGAATATGGACTGTATGAAGCAAGAATTTTTTCTGTGTTTTTGTTATTTTGTTTGATTGGTGTTTAACATCGTACTCAAGGGTATTTCACTTATATGATGGACAAAAGTACAGATCACAAACAAATCTGCTTCTTGTTATCCTTTAGCTCCGAGAACACAAGGGCAACAGAAAGCAACCTCTTGCTTCGCCTCTTACCATGGACCGAGGAGGCCGAGGGCTTGTTATTTTGTAACAGAGTCATTAATGGTATTTAGACTGTCCCTGTTTATATGTTTGCTATTACTGCATACAGACTTACTTGGCTATCTTAGATCTGAGTCCTGGCCAGTCTACGTTGGTGGTATCCTTTACATCCCACATGTCATGTTGTAAAATCTATAACAAAAAGTCAACCATTGATATTACAAGTTAGTTTTCAACAAATAAATTCATACTGGACAAGAAAGAAATACAATGCTTTAAGATCTTGCGGTCACAAAATAGCAGAGTTGAAGAAAAGTCAATGATACTTTTTAAACACCCCTCTGTCTCTGCCTAAGCCTTGTGCCATACCAAAGGGTGAAGGAAACCATTGCAAAAACACTGACAATAAAACATGATGACACAAAGCTGAACAATAAAAGGACATCACAAACAGATCTGTTTCATGTAGCCCTTTAGTTTTGATAACACCAGATAAAAGGAATTTGTTTTCTCAGTAGGACTCTATGGACTTGGTTGAACTAACCACTGGACATGATTTGTCTCAGATACATATGTTGTCTTGGGTTAGACATAAAAGATGAGACACCTTTTCATACTTACATTGATTTGCCCTTAATGGACAAATTAGTTTTTTTCTCGTACATAAGCAGGTTTGTAGTGGAATTTCTCCACATCTACATCGGTTCTCACAGCTGGTGGGTCAAAGAGCTATTGAGAAGGGTGAGAAATGCTGGTGTAATAATACACAACCACAAGACCCCAAACAAGGACAGGACAATGGATCAGCTATGGTGTGGACTTTTGAGAGCACTAGTACAACACCAAGCTCCCTCCCGCAAACAGCGGACTAAGTAACTTATTTAAAAAGTGGACTTTTTGGAATTTAATATAGTCTAGTAAACATTGCTCCAATATAAATAGGGTAGTTTGAAGAAATGACTTACCCCTTTACTGACTGGACTCCCTGGGTATGTTTCATATGGCCCATCTCTTTCAGCCAACTCACAGCTCGCTTCTAATGCAGCAAAATAGATGGTCTCAAACATTCTCTTATTGAGAGCCACTGCCTCCTCACTCTCAAAAGGATACCTCATGAGAATCATCGCGTCTGCG
Source organism: Mopalia muscosa (assembly GCA_031763545.1). Lineage (NCBI taxonomy): Eukaryota > Metazoa > Mollusca > Polyplacophora > Chitonida > Mopaliidae > Mopalia > Mopalia muscosa. Next base: position 10,235 of record JARFOD010098604.1, read on the forward strand.
TATCCTTGAACTCCAATACCAATAGGTCTGTGCCTCATATTTGAATTCCTTGCCTGTTCAATATAGGTTGTAAACCAATGTCATTGGTAAGTACTGCCCAGATTGTTTTATTAGGGTTTAACTGCGAATTTAAGGTTATTTCACTCACATGTGTACCAGCCCAATTGGCGAAGGAAACCTCCTCCGACCCCAATGGCAACAAACAAAAACACAACAGGACAAAACAAAGACATCAAAAACAGATCAGCTTCCTGTTCCCCTTTAGCTCAGAAAGCACCTGGGCAACATGAAGCTCCCTCTAACCACCGGCAGCTCAGAAAGCACCTGTACGAAATGTACAAGGGCAACATGAAGCTCCCTCTAACCACCTGTAGCTCAGAAAGCACCTGTACGAAATGTACAAGGGCAACATGAAGCTCTCTTTAACCACCTGCAGTAATGCACAGAGGTGCCTTAGATAATTACATCTTTTAATTAACAGAAATATATACCAATCAAAATAGAATATTTTAATATCCCAGGACTATTTTACCACGACATAGCATTTGTTTTTCTTTCTTTCTTTATCTCCACCCAATTAGAATATTTAAACTAGATAAGGTTAATTTAACACCTGATATTTCCTCAACCTAAATCCACAGCTTGCTTGGATTTTTTGAAGCCCAGAGGATCACGTTTTACTGTACCAAAATCTTTTGTTTTTAAACAGAACAATACCAATTGTACTAACCCCATTTCAATTCAAAACTTCATATAAACAATATAAGTACTACCCCAGACAGATGGAGTTTGTGAAAAGTGGTTTTACCTCTGGTACTGGGTAGTAGTTAATGTCAATGATCTTGTTGAGATTCTTCACGATGACCTTCGTCACTTGTTTCAGTTTCTCAAAATCATAGGTTTTGTCTGGACGGACAAACATGTTGAGAGCAATGGAGGCCAAGTTACACACAGCAATCTAAAACATGCAAGATAACAATGATATTGTGCATTAGCTAAAAAGAGTGAAATTCACAGTATACAATAAATTAACTGTTGAAAAAAAAGTATTTTTTGTATAACTTAATAAATAACCGTTGAAACAGCATAACTGAGAAATAGTTTGAAGATAGTTTTAATGGAAGCAATACTCACTAGCAAATTTCTCAACAAAAAGTCACTAAAATTTATTCTAGTAACCTTAAAAATTGTTTTTGTATCTATCTCAAGGATAGAATGTAATCTAATAAATACACACCTCATCAGGGTTGCTATATTCTACAATCTCAGTGCAGAGGTTACTACATTTGATGGTGCCTAGGTTTTGCTGGTTACTTTTCCTATTACAGGCGTCCTTGTACAGCATGTAAGGTGTCCCCGTCTCTGTTTGAGCCTCAATGATGGCATACCATAACTGCTGAGCTTTCAACGTTTTACGCCCTTTACCTTCACTCTCATACCTGGACAAATACAAAATATTCATTAATTTTACTGCTGTACCGTAAACCATGCTAATTCATTATCTGATCATCCTGTCTTGCCTTTGATTGCTGCCAGAACCATTTAGGTTTGTTTGTTCGTTCGATTGGAGGTCAATGTCATACTCAATGGTATTTCACTTAAATGAAGACGGATTGTCCACCTCACACTGCACACTAGCCTTATTACAGTGGAAAACTGGTAGGAAACCTCATAAAAAGCATCCACCGTGATTGCCAAAGCCACATGTGACTCGCTCATATACCTGATGGTCAACAAACGGACTCAATCCGGTGAGTAGTACATCAAAGTAGGTTCAGTTTAGTAAGTGCACACACTACCAATAAGCCACAGTCACTTTAGCATTATTTGTAACCATTTGACAAGAGCCCACCATGCAGATTGCTTACAGTTGTTTTTATATGCTCGACATAATAAATGGAATGGTGCTGAGCAATTTCGTTTTAATTTTAGACCCCTGTATTATTTATGTGAAATCTTATTTCTTTACTTATTTTTCCTTCTTTAATTATTTTTCCTTTTTATCTTTTGGGCCTTATACATTACGTGTTACAAAACAATACAGAGAACACATTTAACACAAACAATTTAAATTATCTTACTTTAAATAGAGCTTCTCAAATTCTTCCCCCCAGGCATCGGCAAGTCCTGGACAGGAGTTAGGGCACATGAGCGTCCAATCCCCATTGGTTTCCACCCGCTTCATGAAAAGATCTGGTATCCAGAGAGCATAGAACAAATCACGGGCTCGATTCTCCTCTTTACCAATGTTCTTCTTACAATCCAAGAAATCAAAGATGTCTCCATGCCATGGCTCCAAGTAAATAGCAAAAGCACCGGGTCTCTGTCAACAATTATATTTATTATATAGTTCCAGGTAGGGCTGTCACGATTAATCAAAATTTCGATTCGTTTCAATTCGTTAAATGGAGACCTCAGTTTGTTTATTCAACACTTGCGTGCATGCCATGTCAGCCAAAATTACAAGGGATCTTACTTTATACATGATTTTTTTTTGGCTGGCTGTTGCCGCGCATTCTCCAGGCTTCAAGAACTTGAAGACTTGTTCTCCGTAATACATGCTCTGCCAGATATTACAGGAAAATACATCTAACATGGAGATTGTTATTTACTCGGATAAAAATTATATTCATGCCAGTTTTTCTTGATGTCACAGTGCCTTTTCTTTTATATTAGAATATATTTAAAAAACTTTTATTACAACATTCAAAATGGGTTTCAAGAAGTCTTATTAAGACTGCAAACACTTCCCGCGAGCTATGGCGTTCTCCACAGAAAGGGTGTTATAAACATTACTGTGTGGCTTCTATAACCCATATGCAGAGAGTTTTATTCGGTAATCGAGGCTTTTAGAGTCCGCCAGCGCAGTTACAGAGGAAAAACAATTTAAACAACTGCTTCTTGCTCAAATTTTAGTTAGTTGAAAGAACTATTGAAGCATAGGGCACCTGTATTTGACTAGTTTAGTACCTGGTACTGCCACCAATCACTGATACAACACCCTTTGGTCTAATATCACATACGATGTATGACGCATATTAGTATCTATAGGCTGCTAATTTGGATCACTGAACCGAAAAAATTTGAGAAGCGAACCAAACTGAAAAAAGGTTGAATCTTGACAGCCCTTGTTCCAGGAGATTACTTCTCTAACTATTCAACTTGTACGGGGAATCAGGGTCTTGATTTCTGAGTATTCCTACCCTGTACTTGCCTTTTTACCACATCTTGGATAAACTTGTTGCTCTAACAATGGTTTTTTCAAAAGAATTTTTATATTTGCAGTGAGAATAAGTAAAGTTATTCTTGTTCTAAGAAATTAAGTTTGTTTAAATGGGATTTAACGCTCTACTCAAGGGTATTTCACTTATATGACGATGTGCCAGCCCAATGGGTGAAGGAAATCACCCTGACACCAATGGAAACAAACAAAGACAGGACGCCACAAACAGATCTGCTTCCTGTTCCCCATTAGCTCCAACGAGTACCAAGGCAACATGAAGCTTTCTCCAACCACCCGCCTAAGAAATTAAGAAACCCAGTAGGTACCTTATTGCCGCCCTGATCAACATAACGAGCTGTGTTATTGTAGACCCTTAACATTGGGAGTAAACCATTAGAGATGCCATTCGTCTGAGGAAAAATAATCAATTAACAGAAATAACACAAATGTGAAAGGAAATTACTAATGATGGCTAGCTTTTATTTTCCATACTTCATATGGATAATATTCAAATAAAATCTTGCTTTGGAAAGTAAATCAATATAGAGTAAAAGTACAGTATGTGATTTTAATGATTATTAAAGAGATACTCATGTTTAAACTAGTACTAATGGTCATTTCAAGTATATGAAGTGTAATTCCAAATAGTTATACTACAGTCATGATATTAAGTGTCAAAATGTTAATATTAAAAGTTCTGTTGTAAAAATAAAATTCTTCCCAAGGAGACAACATAAATATACTGTTTTTAGGTGATTTTCGGTGTTAATAGTTTGACCTACCCCAGCAATGTAGCTGCCAGTGGCTCTGATGTTATGAACATTGAGCCCAATTCCTCCAGCACTCTTTGACACCAGGGCACATTGCATCAGTGTCTCATAGATTCCCTCTATACTGTCATCCTTCATCGTTAACAGGAAACAACTGAGAAAAACAATACCACACAAATTGTTTTAACACATTGTACTTGTTTGAATGGTGTCTAACAAGGCAGTTGACTGAATGATGGCAAGTCTTTGGAAATATTCATTAAAATTAATAAGTATAGGTCTAAAATCGTTGGTCTTTCCCTTTAAATACATCAAAATGTGTATTAACAACTTGAAAAAGTTATTTGTCTTTCACAAACCTGGAGAGTTGTGGTCGGCATGTGCCTGCATTGAACAGAGTGGGTGAGGCATGAGTGAACCATTTCTCAGATAATAAGTTGTAAGTCTGAAAAACAGAAAAAATGAAATGATTAATTGGGGAATTCGTGTTTCTCCAGGGATGACAACAGCTGAGTAAACTCTGGAACGACAACTTAAAATTAATTGTTTCACAAGGCCTATTTACATAACATCATTTGTTCATACATTAGCACATTACTTGTGAATTTTATAATCATTCTGGTTAGTTTAAGATTCATGTTTGTTGATGTAATACTCTAGGTTATCGCACTTTAACTTATGACAACTAATTGTCCGGATTACCTAAGCCACATCATGTGGCTTCCTCTTATACCTGCAGCTTACAGGGGGACTCAATCTTGTGAACGGTACATCAAAGTACAATTAGTAAGCACACTCTTACCATTAAAGCCATAGTTTTCAAGTTCTGTAGCAGAAACAGATTAGGGACCATGGACAGACAGGCGAACACTGGCCATAACATAATTCGACCGATTTTCATCAGGCGTAAAAAAAAAACTGTTCAGATATTTTGTTGATATAAACCTCAATGGCGCTGTCAATATCCTTCCCGTGAATGCCCACAGACACTCTCATCAACATCTGCTGAGGACGCTCCACAACTGAAACACAATAAAATCTATTATTTCCTGATGTAGAGTAGACTGTAAGGTTCTTCCGTTTTGTTACGAGACCAATAATCACAACATAATTGAAATGTCCATGTTAATCAACTTAGTATTTTTTTTGCATCTCAAACGCTGCAATCAGCCTTTAGTTAGACATCTGACCATTTAGATACGATACTTTCTTTCAGACTTACAGGTATACAATTCAGCTACGAAACCTCAACAATTAATAGGTTTTCACCAATATATTGTTTAGAGCTAATCCCTGTGCAGTTAGCTAAAAATGAGTAAATAGTCCCAATTTTTACAGACTACAGAATAGGGCTATACAATAGCCCCATAAACAATAAATGGTATAAAACAAATGTTACCTTTCCCATCAATTTTAAGCAAGTAGGACCGCTCCAAGGTCTGTAAAATGAGAAACGGATTGTAAATCTCTCAAAGGGTAATGTTTTGAAAACATTGTGTACTATATATAGTTTATACAAAGAACTTTAAATGTATCTATACCTTTGAAACAAAAACAATATAGCCAACAGTCTGAAAACTACAGATAAAGTTATATGCTGGAAATGCATTAGATATTGTAGCTAATTCAATGATCTGAATGTCATTTATATTTTACAAAGTGGTGGAAAAGCTGTTAAGTATCCAGTGTATATAAAGAATTTTTGAATGCACTGTGCCATGATCTGTGGTAGGAGAACTAATGGATTTACCTTAAAGCCAAAGTAGTTATAACTGTAGTCTCTATCATAAATAATAGCAGAGTTCAGTCTCTGTGGAAAAAACACAACATTACATCATTCATATTAAGATCAATTTAAATACTATTCATATCATTTTGTTAACAAATCCCATGACATCACAAGGAATTCTGCAAATGAAACAGAAGTTAATACCCATACAAAATATATATTTTTTAGATCATAAATCAATTGAAATTAAATTACCTTTTCACAACAAGAAATGTCTTCTAGCAAAGAAAATCTAATGTATCATTCTGGCTAGATGTTTCCACGTCATAAAATATAAATCTTGTCATGGGAAACTATTATAAACTTACATCAGAGTTCTCCATGATTGTAGAATGGGTTTCAGGGGAGATCATCGGGGACACCTTGTTAGTCTTTGGGTTCAGCCAATTAAACAGGTCAGACATCACATCTGATGAGAAAAAAAGCCAAGTCATTTTTAATAAAAGCAAATGAATATGTGAAGTTGATTCATTGATTTGTGTCTTATACCGTGCTTTAGGGTATTTCACCTATATAACAGATACAAATCAAAAGAACACACCTCGATGCAATTAATATCACACTTGGAATATGTTCAAAGCTTTAAGACAATTCAAAAATTTCCACCAAAACTTCATGCAGTATGGTTCAATATATTCACAACTTGTACCTTCCATGTTTTTTTAATGTGTGATTTGAATGGCCCCCCGTGAGGGAGCGGTGGGCCATGGCCCTGCAGAATACTACCTCGGCTTCCTCAGTCGATCGTAAGAGGCGAGAAAAGAGGTTGCTTTCTGTTGCCCTGG
>JARFOD010098614.1:0-16800 GCA_031763545.1 Mopalia muscosa
TGGCAACAAACAAAGACAGGACGGTACAAATACAGGACAACAACAGGACGCAATACAGACACCACAAACAGATCGGCTTCCTATTACCCTTTAGCTCTGAGAGCCCCAGGGCAACATAAAGCTCCATCCACCCGCCCGCAATGAAAACAGAAAATGCAACTTAAATCATTTGTCAAACCAAATATCATTGGTTTATTCCTGGGAAATCCCTGAAAGTTCATTTAAATGGGTCACACAGAAGCCGTCTTGTTTTACGTCTACAGGCGCTCGCGGGGAAATGGAGCTAGCTTGTTGGAGCGCCTGTAGACAGTCGCGGGTGTGAATCTGTGCTGAAAGGACACGCCTACAGACGCTCCTGGTAGCGAATGGGTTAAAATATAAAAAAACTGAAATTGGAGAAAAAAAAATCTCAATAAGGCAATGAGGGTGATATACATTTTGACGTCTATGAAGCCCTGCGTATTGTTGCCTTTGAATCGCGATACATAAGAAAAGGTAAGTAACTCTATATTTCAGATATTTTCAGAGAAGTGGCCACAATAGTGTAGCAGCTCTCGTAATTTGCGGCAGAATTCGGCATTGCCACTGTTAATGCCAGCCTTAAGTTTTGTTAGGGCGGATGTTTTTTGCCGCCGTAACAGCGATAAATAAAATATGACAATGATTTTGCCCAAAGACAGCTGATTGTTCTGAAGTATTGGTCAGTGGCCAATTTTCGTCACCTCGGGAAAAGCGCAAGTAAACTTTTCTCCTGTCGACTCATTTGTTTCAATATGTCTTATTGGCAAAGTTTGGACACCAAAATTACCATGTAAGGTGAATATTTAATATTTTCTGTTGGAATACGGTTGCCACACCACTCAATCACATAGAAAAAAACATGTTGCATATTTCCCAACCAAATCAATCGTCCTTTCATAATTTTTTGAAAATACATGTATGCTTACATGATTTAATTAAATTAAATTATTATTACAAAAGAATACATATATAGATATATATTTTAATATGGTGTTATTCTGCAGTGACATTTTCTTTAAAAAATGTGTAAATTGCTTTTTTTTTCTGCCAGTATCAATGCAAAACTGTTATCTTACAAACAATATCATTTAACAGTTCACTTAAAGGCAGCAAGATGTCTGATGGAGCGGCCTCTCAAGGGTTGGAAACTAAAAAGTATCCTCAACGATTAAACGCAGCTGACCATCAGTGTATCGAGATACGGGTGTATCAAGACATGGGTGTATCGAGATACGGGCGTATCGTGATTGAATATCGAGATATGATCGTATCGTGAGATTTCTCAAGGCCTACAGGTAGGATAGGAAATGGGTCTGTTGTTTTTGCTAAAGGTAAGAGAAAGATGTGGAACATTTAGTTATTATTCATAAGGTTAGCTTTACACTGTTCTTAAGACATTTGAGTCTAACTGTAGAATTGGTCGTCACCTATTAATAGCAAATGAACATGCCATTGCCAAAGAAAATCACAGCGAAATAAAACAGTCAAGTTTACTTTGTATTTCTCCTTATAAACGGTCAATGTATATTACCAAAACGCCCGAATCACAACATTTTATCCATCTACACAACAGTCAACCAAGGACTCCGCCATGTTCATTCTTAGTTTGACGAAATGTATGTGTCCTTGTATAATTCATAGTATATTTTTCTGAATTCATTCTTTTTGATTGATTCGGGTGATCGAACTTAAGATTAGTTATCGTTTTACTGACAGTATTTTTTAGTTCTGTTTTATTCATCGATCTTTTACACTAAAATATCGTTTTTTAAAATTTACGGACCAATTCTACAACAGCTCTGACATTTGCCACCAGGACTTAAATTACAGTTAACTCACCATTATGAGGGGCTGTTTTGTTACCTGAACCCACAAGTTAAGGTATCGGAGACTGCAAAATAAAAATAAACGGCTGAATTAAGCTTACAGTTCATTTATTAGGCCTAGGCCTATTGTTTTTTTAAAAACGCCGTGTTCGTTAAAATTAACGGTTTCCCTTGTGTTTATAAAGGTTGATTCGTGTGCCTTAAATGTGTAGATTCTAGTTTCTTAATGAATCCCAGTAATGTGTAGGCCTAGAGCGAATTTACAATTAAAATCCAGTTCAATTATTTGTACACACGACAAAAGTAACGGGCATCTGTATGTGTCGATTAAATCATTATTTGACCACACGAACATAAAATGCCAATAAATTTCCAACAAATGATAATCCTAAATTTATACAAGTGTAAAATTTATGTCGTGGAAATCCGCACATGGCCGGATTGGGACAGATTTATTTGATCTCAACATACCCACTGTCTCTGTTAAACAAACATGGAAGGAAAGGAACAGAGGAGAGCTCCCCTGAATAAGGTCGATAACCAGTGTCTGGACCACTTTGCAATTTGTCCAGAGTTGTCGACCCTTGCAATATTTTTAATGGTTTATCCGCTCGTTTCTAATTAATAGATAGCCGAATACATACAATACGATTTTTTTTTATTTATTCAGGAAAGCTAGCCATTCGTCAGATTTCCAAATATCATCCCTGCTGACACCACTCGGGCGTCCTCTAGTTTACCAAGTAGCCTCAAGGACGTCCTATGCCCCCATTATGCTTAGTGTTTTTGTCAGACCATGAAGCTATGAAGAGTCGCTAATAACGTGAAAGTATAGTGGTTGTCTTGTTGAAATGTTAAACTCACCCCTAAATACTCGAGCTAATAGTCCATTAAAAACTTGTATCTTAAAGTTAATCTACAACATCAGTTGTCGCTTTTTAGTTTATCGACTTTCCCGGTCCAGTGTGGGTTTACTATAGTTTGACAACAAACAATATGTTATTATTATCTAACATTTGAAATATACCCCTTTATAATGCTGAGGTATGAAACGTGCTGTTATTATATTCACCTCAACTAGTCCTTAACCTGTCGTGAATAGTTTATTTGAACGGATTATTGATTACAATACTTACATCGCTCTGCAGGGGATTAATCGCTACATTCAAGTGTGGAACATTAATAGCTTCTTATATACAGCAAATTCATAAAAACCCAAAAGTACGTCGTGCAAAACGCTAAAATACGACCAAATGAAGAGCTGTTCACAAAATTGATTAATACTGTAAAATGGAAAATATCTCGTCTAAAATAATCGATGACCCATGTTTGGCGGAAATATTCTCTATTATGACTTACAGATAGAGAATTTTCCACTTTTGACAAAATTTCGCATCTATTTTAAATGGGTTTTCAAATATTGATAGCCATTTTTCCTACACGTGGCGATTTTATTTTCATTTTCATCATTCTTTCAAGAACATGTGGCGTAGGCCCTAAGACCTCTATTATGAACTTGCGTTTTGTCATATCATCCTCCAATATATATTTAGTTCTTAATAAAAATGGTTGTGTCTTGTTTTATTTATTCTGGTGGAGTATTTGGTATTGATGTAAAGTAATTGAGTGGAGGTTTCTGGTCAGTGTAATATTATAGCCTAAATAGGTCACATTAAGGTGTATTTATCACCATTTGAGGAGGGGGGTGATTGGGCTGTTGTTTACATTCTGAGCCAGCTTGACAATATATCACACTGCAGCCTCTGTATCTCAAACTTTCTACGGCCATCTCTGTCAAAATGTTAACTCGAAAGTCAAAAACGGCCGATTAAGGTATGTGTCAGGGTTTTCGATCAACGAGAGTTTGGGAGGGAGCTGTTGGGCCAAACGTTAACATTACGGCTTATGGCAAATTAATGGTGGTCTTGCGCCATATGTTGACGCAGTTCCGAACAGTCGCTCACTTCGAGCAACAAGCGATATGTAGACACAGTTCCGTAGGCCTACTGTTGCTCACTCCGGATACAGGTTAGCACTACTTTGAGCAGATGGTGAAAAGAACAGTAAAGTTTACCTCAATTATGATGTTTTTAGCAACATGTTTGTTCGACATATTATTGTCAGGTGATTATAGTCGGCATGAGTCTAGTCACCAATCCGTTAAATAACACATTCCAGCTTGTCTGGTGAGATCAGCGTTAAACTACTAGTTATAAACCAGTCATCAGACAGGCTACTCGAATTAGGAAAGTTTGCTTATTTGTATCACCTATATTCACTTTCTGGATGGCACACTATGTATGGTCGTTCATTACAATGTTGAGGTTGCATATTGCTGGTTCATTCATAATGTGTTATTTATACATCCCAATGTTCTCCAGAGTCATAAACAATGTGCTCGTGGACTTCAGTCTCCTAGTTCAATCAAGAGACTCCATATCATATTCATCGTCAATCTTTATTTTTCATTCCATAAATTGTCTTACTTCCTGCTGGAACAAGGTTTCTTTTCTTTAACAAACAACACTATGACAATATGACAAATGACAGCCCTTTAATTTCAGACAAGACACCATGCTCAGTTAAGTGAAGTACATATGGCAATAGGAAACAAGACAATGAAATAACACAGAATTCTCGAGAGCATACCTTCTTCACACAAAGTTTGTTTTTTGTATCATTAATGCAGGGAATAACAAATAGATACAGTTCTGAGATAAGATTTATCGCTCAATGTCGTTGGAGTATCAGTGTCGGTATGGCGGTATGGTTTATATTGACGTCAAGGAGGCAATAACTAAACAGGAATATAAAGGGTTAAGACTGACTGAAAGGCAGCATGAAGAGTTTTTTTGCCAATATTGACCGTCTGATAACAATACTCTCTCAGGATCATCAGCTGTATGTCAATACTTAAAGTGAGCTCATAGAAAATTGTTCCTCGAGTCCTCGTTTTCTTGCGGAATAATCTCGATAGTATTGTATTGGCTTCTTTATATCGTTTTGTCGGTCACGTCTTATAAATGTGTGTCGGGGGTAAATGTTGTTAGTCTGCCATCCTTTGTTCAGGCGAGAACTGAAACTGTATTATCCGAAAGCAAATGAATGGCAGGAGTATTACACTTTATGTGTATTGTCTGCTTTGATCAATAATAGACAGTTATCATTCTTTGCGAATTATAGAAAATCTTATACCCAGGGAATGCTTCAGCGTAAGTTGAATTTTGTTACACACCAATTGACAAAATAAATGTTTCTCCACTGTTGAATGGGTTCAAAACATTCTTACATTTCAAATTAAATGATTCGCCGAGTTACCATTTAATTTTTCGTGACAGGTAATTGTTAAATTTCATACAGAAATAGTATTACAAAAATAGTTGCTCACAAGATGTTAAATCAAAATGGGAGCTACCTATACAGTTGCAATAGAAACCAAACAAAAAGGAAAGAATCAGGGATTTTTATTTCCAATATTAAACGGAAATATACAGTATAGTATTTAATGTCAGAACTACTTTAAGAAATACAGTTGAAGGTAAGAGACAATTGAAATGTTAGGCATGTATAAAGTAATTTACAAATAGCATACATTGGATTAGCCTATAAAGTTGCCTCATAGATGAGTCCTAGTGCATTGACTACATTAACCCTTATGTTATGAAAATCTGCAGCTACTTCTGAGTATGCAAAAATAAATCCTTAGATACACAGTTCCAAGGCATTAAAAACATAATTATTCTGAATATATCCACAACAGGATAATCACCATATCCTCAACGGGCCAAGTGTCTATAATAATTTATCCCTGGGGAGTATTTCCAGATCTGGTATTAATCTCCTAACAGAGATATCCTGAGTAGGTTCAGAATTCAATCAAACAAAATGTAAAGACTGTCCTAATGCATTGCAATACATATCCATTTGATCATTTTACTTATCTCTATATCCATTGGCTTGGCTGGCTGATAACTCTTTAGATTGAGTAGTGACTGGCTTGTGACTGACCCTGAATCATTCAATCGACCTCCTTTATATAGGGAGATGCAGTAGTTTCCAGATATAATCTTAGAATAACACCACATAGTACACTCCGGAAAACCTCATTTTACCTAATCAACATTTTTCAGAACAGCCAGATACACTATACTATAAACTATAAACAGAACAACATGATAGAACAGTTTTTTAATGCAACAATTTATTGAATATGTTAATTTCACTTGTACAACATGGGGATTACTTGCTCTTTTGGGAAATTGATGTTTCTCCTAGCTTAGTACAGAATAACGAAACCAAGTCTTCTTGTACACAAGAATCAGATGAATAAGCCCCCTGATATGTATTCGGAACCACAATTTTTTATGAGAGACACAAAATTGACATTATTTTTATTGAAACATTGTCTATGATAATGAGCTACAAAATCATATTCACTTTCATGTAGATATTCCACGCTAAATAACTGCCCAATCATGAGGTGAGCGATTATGTAACATATTGTTTTAACAGCATACCAAAGACTAGCATAAACAATCATTCACAGGTTTTGACAAACATATTTTAAGCAAATACAAAACTGCGCTGCAAAAATGGACCCAAAGGGTTCAGAAAACACACTCTTCTTGATACTTCACAGTAGTTCGGCCATAATCAATGTGATTAATGGTAACACAAATTTACTACACTTGTTATAGATAAGATTGATAACCCTTGACTAGTAAAGGACCAGACTGTCTTGCTAATTATGGTCAAATGATCGGTAAATTATCCCTCTATAGACATGGCCGTTAATTATAAACACAGAGGTGTGGAGTAGGAAATGTTGTTCGAATGATCTGTGTTACGGTTTTGCGCGCCAATTATCTGAGGTCAATCAAATGGTCTGGAGAATATTATACCTGAGTAATAACATTAATGATTTAGTTACGCCTGTGTAATAACAATAATCATTCAGTTACGTCTGGGTAATAAAAATACTCATTGAGTTACGCCTGGGTAATAACAATAATCATTGGGTTACGCCTGGGTAATAGCAATAATCATTGGGTTACGCCTGGGTAATAGCAATAATCCTTGGGTTACGCCTGGGTAATAGCAATAATCATTGGGTTACGCCTGGGTAATAGCAATAATCATTGGGTTACGCCTGGGAAATAACACTAATCATTGGGTTACGCCTGGGTAATAGCAATAACCATTCGGTTACGCCTGGGTAATAGCAATAATCATTGGGTTACCCCTGGGAAATAACACTAATCATTAAGTAACGCCTGAGTAAAGGCAAGAATCAATGTGTTACGAATTAGCAGTAGAATACAACCTACGAGAGTAGGGAGGTATGTGCTTGCGGAGGGCAAACATTTTTTGTCACAGTTCACTCATGTTGACACCAAATAAACAGTTATGACAACTGTCTAACTACTGGAATTTTAAAATACAACTGTTGTTTCTAAAGCAGTTTTAAAAAACTGATCTCCATAGAGATATCTATAAATATTTCAGTCAAGTTGTAACTTGGGTTAATGTATATGCATGGTTTTGCTAATAATGGTTATTTTGCTGATGTGTGAACGAACTCGCCGGAGAGAAACTATCGTGGGCGACATGTTATAGGATATCACAATCTGGGCACGTGGAATCCCAATCAATTATTCATGCTTGTAAATGATGCTGTTTTTGCCTAAATGTAATATAGGTATTATTTGGCAGTTACGGAAGTGTCTGAGACGCTGGGTTACGCTGGCGTAAACGTCTGTCCAGTTTGTCCAAAATATGCTCAACAGGGTTAAGATCTGGTGATTTTGATTGACATGGCGGTGTTATTGCGCTGATTAACGTATGGTCTACTAGCCCCTAAACCAGCTTCTCGAAGTCGGCCCCAATGGTTTGTGCATACACTCGTTTCAAATCAGATACTTGCCCAGCTGTGTTCATTGCTGTGAAAGCTCGGTGACGCAAGTGATGGGCCCTCGTGTAGCAATCTTGTGATTTAATTATTATGCAAATTTCCCCACAAACGCGCCACAATGTGTGTAATTATTTTTGCAGTGTAGTTAGCCATGTTGTCCCGTCCACAAGAATTGAGAAACATAATCATCCATGGCAATTGTACACATGTAACGATATTTTTTTTTAAATTTAAACTTTTTTAGTGACATTTCAATTACTAGTATCAGCTCCTTTCTGACAGAGTATATATGGAACATACTTCTAAAAGGCATTGCATATACATGTAGCTCTTGCCGAATGAAATATTAAATAAAGATTATCAGCATGTAACAGATGGTTCAAAAGGGTACTTGTTACATTTCAACCGACACTGGCAGCACTTAAGGGCATATCAAGTTTTTGTAGATACACCGTAAATAATAGTGGACGATAGGGGTTGGGGGAGAGGATTCCATCTTGTGGCACAACAAATCTGAAAACGAACCCCCATTTGATGACAAACTGTTGCACATTGAACCAGACATATATAATCTTTACAATAAACATGGGTATGTTACGCTCAATCAATTGTTGGAGTTATGTCCAATGGTTAACACAGTCAAAAGCTTTTCGTTAGTGTATATAAATAAAATGTATTTACATGAACTACCAGACAATACATGTTTCGTGGCATATTTTGCATTCAAAGTTCCGACACGCTATCTTTGTGAACGTATTATCGCTGAATTTTTATTCTGATTACAATGCTATATTTCTTCATATAATTCAAGTTGAACATAACACTGGCGTATGTGGGAATATCAACGTTCGGGAGCGTCAAGATCTAAAGATCTAAATAGAAAAACAAACCTCCTTCACTTACTATCAGCTAAATGATGATTTGATGTATTATCTATCAATATTATCTATCATAATTGACTAACATGAGCAAAAATCATCACATTTCATCCCACGCCCGCCGCCGTGGTGCAGTGTTAGACAACTGATCCTACTCGGATGTACATCTCACGGGTGTATCTGTCGCCCTCAAATATATGAGCGAGTAACACCCTGTGGCACAGGAAATCGTGGAGGTGTTTCAGGAGGTTACTTCCAAGTTTTCAACCGTATTTTAGTAAGGATCGGTGGGAAAATTGACAATCTGTCGTCATATAAGTGAAAAACAGTTGAGTCGGAAGTTAAATTCATCCAAACAAACAAACAAACAAACAAAAAACAAACAGAATTTGATATCAAGTTGTTTAGAGGACACTGACAGGCACGTGTATGTTGCACACTGGAAAACAGGTTGTTGACACCAACAGCGAGTTAATACCATTAATTGAATGAAAGACGAACCCCTTAACATCAAACACAACGTATTCGTCTATAATTGTTTGGTGTCGGGCATTGATTTATGATTAATCTGCGGAATTCTGCAACAACAAAAATACAACAACAGGATTGACGCTATGAGTGTGAAGCGTCCTCTCAACAAGTAGATCTTCATTTATACTTCTCTTTTACTATCGAAGACTAATTGCATTTAAGTACATACTTGACAAACCATCCAATTCTGTTTTGATTATCATCTTGAAGAAACTTCAGTTGTCTCACCAACAGCTTTACAATTTCATAATGGGTGAATCCAAATAAAATTGGATCAATGACTTTGTTTGTCAAATATTTCTTTACTTTCTCCAGCCTTTCATCCTAGTCACGGGTATAGAACGAACATTTAGCTCGCATTGACACATTTTAATTATTTTACCAGGATATTTCATATACACCTTTTTTGAAGCCAGAAAAGCACGGAGCTCATTGAGTAGCAAGCGGATAGGCCTATATCTGTTGAATTCAGAGATATCAATAGCATATTAGAGTTGGCACAAGTTCGACCGAAGCAGAGATATCTTCACACGATTGATGGACATTTCTTATTCGATAAAAAATATCTCTAAGTGAATGGATGAACTTATAAAATACTTCCCACCATTTTCCAGTGTATTTATTTGTGAATACCCCAGTATGTATATAGAACATTGTAGTCGAGCAGGTTCGCTTTTTAAGTCTATATTTTTAGAAATGACGAATTTTAAAATTATATCAGCATTCAGCTTACATAGACGTTTCTGAAAATATCTGTATTCTCGCTCATCAGCTGCCAGTAACAATACATGGGACATATTGAAACTTTTCATGAAAAGTTTTGTTACGTTTTTCTAAATTAATGCCTTTAACGTTTGTTTTGAGTAATATATTTGTATTCTTAGTCCGATTACTTTAGATATTGTATGCCATAGAACAGAAAGCATAATAGTGGAAACTTTTTTCTTAATAGCTGAACTTCCATGTGGGTGGTTTTTGTCTCAGGATGTCTGTAAGTTACCCTTAACAACAACAACAACTCGATATTTTTATCTTTTTAGAAACTTGTCTCTGGAAGTTGGAAACAGGTAATTGATTACTAATAGCTTGATAACCCGACTCAACATTAGCACACGGAGGCTAGTGAAGACACGTGTTATGGCCGTGCATACATGGTTCATGGTATCGTTATACTTCATAAACTCTCTGTCTCTGCCTCCAGTAGGTGCATATTGACAGAAAATCTTTAAATACACTCCCAACAACAGTCCGATTCATCTTCAGTTCCCAATCCTTTGACACTACACATATTGATATCATGTTCTGAAAGATTGTATTTTGCTTGGCAGTTTAGAACTAAAGTGCCTCTGGACAGACATCTTTTCTTTTAGTTGCTTGATCTTAGTGAGATCTTCTGAGCCTAAATCGAATCTTAAAATAAAACAGTAAGAGATCTGTATTGTGGTTAAAAATGGAATAAAATGTTGAGGAATGTGTAAATGGATACAACACCAGCTTAAGAGTTATTCTCTTGACATCGTTGATTGTGAGACAGCAAACACATTTTCAATCCATGTATAAGGTAACTTTAAAATAATAGCAACCGTGCAAAATGTTACAACAAGAACATTATTATTTTTCTACTGTCACCGGCTTCCAAGTGTCTCGTCTTTAAGTTATTATAGATGTTTGTTTGTCAATTGATAAATAAACCGACTCGCAATGAAGCATTCACTTTTGCCAAGGAAAGGATATCATTACATTCCACCAAATACCCCGAAACGATGCAGCCAGCATTGCATACTTGTTATGCTCATTGCTTTCTAATAAATTATCACTGGCATATCGATTCAGCTTGGAATTTAACATTAAAAATAAGTAAAACAAAGCAAATATCAGTTTTGTAAAACATACTTTTTTGCACCAGAGTATAAGGTCCGCAACAATCATAAACACATCGCTTCAAAAAGACTCATAAGCGTAACCGTGAATACTTGGCTTCTGTTAGCACCAAATTACAGACATTACCTTTAATTGATGCGAACGTCAGTCATCATAGAAAAATGGTTTTTTTAACCGAATGCTGTCTTTGGAATCTAGCTGATAAATGAGTGTAAGAGTTGACGTGTTTATCAATCAGTACAGTAATTCTTTCTGTCAGTAGTCTTAGACTGATGCAGACGTCAAACAAACTTTTTTGCTGTGTGTGCCAAAACAGCGGTGAAAAAATCGTGGTTAATTAGTGGACAAATACCACGTTGATAGAATGCTGCCGTCGGTTATGTGGAAGGACTGGATGTTTATATATTGACAGGATTAGATGTTACAACAACAAAAAAATATGACGAACTGACTCGCACGGGAAGAATTTCAAGAACGATCACTTTAAATACCTGGAGCAATGTTTCGTGGAAAGTTGTTGTGGGCTCTAATATGGGAACGACATTTACCTGTGGTGAAAAACAGCAACACGATTAGGTGACGCAGACACGACTTTAAGTGAAAGAGAAAATGCAACTCGCTGAAACGTGAATCTGGAAACCAATCCATTACTAGCAGGTAACATTCGAAACAAAATATTGTTAAACAATAAAATGTCTGGTGTATTGATAAATGGAAATAATTGATTTTGTTTAGGAAATTATTTAGATGGAAAAGGGAAATAAAATTCTGTGAACAGTCAACAAATCTATCCTTTACGTGTCTTTATTTAGAATACTTAACTATTAACGTTCGTAGATACATGTTCATTAGTTGTGTAGGGTATTTGTGTTTATCCACAGGCTGCAGGCATTTACACAAGTTTGATAAACTTGTCTTTTGTAGAACTGCAATACAATTTTATGATTTTCCACACTTCTTGTTTACAGTGATCTGTGTTAATAAATTTGAACGCTCCTTTGATACGGAGTCAGGTATACATATCTAAGACTCCACTGTCACTGGGGAGTCGGGTATAGAATATATCCATGACTCCAAGGTTACTCGGAAGTCGACTATCTTTGATTCAGAAAACAATTTGATCGCTTTACGTTTTAATGAAAAGCTCAACTGGGTTTTAATAAATGTATTATTATTTTTAAACGATTGCCTTGATTCTCTTTAGCTCTCATTTTCAGATGTACAAAATCAACTTGTCAATCAGCTAATGAATTTTTCGTTGAGCCCTTAAGACGTTTACAAAAAATTATTGCGATTACCTTTTTAAAAACGTTTCTATAAAATGCTATATTGAATGCGTGGATACATGCCATGCATGTCGGATATTATGCAATCTAAGAAGACGAATCCTTACTACTGAACGAGTTTCTACGTTGATAAACGTTTGTGTGGATGCTTTTTTAAATGTGTCTAATAAAGCCAACTGATTTTCCATTTTCCTCGTTAATAGACGGACGTAGATGGGAATATGAGGGTCCAACCGGGTTAATTTAAAAAAATACAAGAATATATGACCAGAAAGATCTAAGAACCCTTGTTGACGCCATGGGACTATTTCTATATGTTCTGTTTTTTATTTTACTCAACTGTTGATGGGAATTACATCACTAGTGGTTTGCTTTGTAGGGGTTTATGGCAAATAACGGATTGGTTAAAGTACACATTCACCACGGGTATGATTTGTTCTGCTAATACGTTTACTGAATCTCAATGTACCACCACTTGTGTAATCAAATGAGACACAGACTTTTGAAACTATGTTATATTTGTGTTTACTATATTGTGCTTTTCTAAACTAGTTTCAACTTAAAAATCGGGTAGGTTAAACAGGCTTGCACCTAAATAGTTAAAAAGCTTTATTACATAAAAACAATGTGTGATCTAAGATGGATATATAACTATACATATATAGTATGCGTAGTATGAAGGAGATAGAAGTTGCTGTTTTAACAGTACAGAAGGAAATGACTTTTCTGTTGTTGTTATTTGTGAAATAAGCTCTCAGTACATGAAGTTTGAGTACGTCTGCACTTTCTGAGAAAGTCTATTAACATAATTTAGCTCCATACCTCGTGGTAATAGGGCCTACTTTCTATCTAATATCAAACAAATAACATCCTGCCCTATAGTTAAATAACATCACATAGCGTTTTTATGTCTTCGTTTTCCTCCCGTGTTATTGTCTGAGCACAAGAACACCTGTACCGGAATATCAAGACATTCCAACTTTCAACATCACGCTATTGGTTTATTGCTAGTTCCATTGTTCGATTACACCATTGTAGATTCTAATGCTTCTTTATTATTGTTTATATAAAGAGTTGTGGAAACACTCTTGGACGAAAATAACATAGCTGTACTATAGCACTGAGTAAAAGATTCTGTTTACACTTTCTTATGATTTAAGCTATGTTTATGAAAACATAAAGCCGTTTTCCTCAAAGATTTGTTTTTCTGTGCCGCATAATTCTTTTTACAGTGTTATATCCTCCTTGAACGGCTCTAACGCGTGTTTGATGCTGTGTTCGCTGTTAATATCATTGTAAACAAATTTCTGCTAGTTGATTCGGTGTTGCGCTTACAAGGCGCTCAGATCAATATAAGCTCCTTACCTTTTCTCTCTAGACGTTTGTTAATGTAAAAGAAACGTATCGCTGTAATCACAAGGTTTCTGACTATTGATTCAAAAAAGTTGTTTACATGCGCGTTTTCTTGTTTTTAGCCAACAAGAAAATGTGTCACATAATCTTCCCTCTCATTTAAAATAATTTTTTCAAGGGGTTTCACGTCAGAAGCTTATCTGTGGGTCAGTTTTGTGAACCATAAACTAGAATTGTTAACACAATTGATCATGTGTAATGAAAATTTGATTTGTCAAGATATCTATAGCTAATTTGAGTGTGGTCTATGTATAAACAAAGTTTATCAGAGATTAATATAATATTAAAGATGTATCTGATGATTTAATGACTAAAACTGACAATTTAAAACCACTGTACCCATTGAACCAGTTTCTCTAATAAAATTGAGGACAAGAACAAAATCCCAAGCTCTCAAATTTCTTAAATTTTTTAGAGCGAGACATTTTAAAAACTGATTAAAACGACCTTTCTTTTTGGACGTAATATGATGGAACTTTCCATTTATTAAGAGAAAAACTCAAACGCCATTTGTTTTTAAATCCAATGTTACATGTATGCATCATATCAGTAAAATTTGTTTTTGCATATTCCTTTTGAATCAATTCATATCTTACTTTAAGTTATGGTTGAGTGGTCGATTAGAATTGTGTCACCTATTCAGCGATATTTCTGATAAACTGATACACTTCTGGGCATGTCGTTTTTGTTGATCGAACATAGTGAATGTGTTCCCACTTGTCCTTCTGGAGAAATGAACAGATTTTCTAGTTACTATTGCCAATGAGTTTAAGCCATTGAAGATTTGCTATTGGACGTTTCGGACTATTGGGACTAAATCAGAATAATGTAAACGAATAGTTCATTACGAGTTGGTTGAGAAGATTAATTAAGCGATTCACCTTGATATGGTCTTGCTTTTTGTCCATGCGGACATAGATTCTCTTTGAGTTGAACGTACATGCACCTAGGGTATTCAACAAACTAATATCTTGTGCTGTACAAAACAATCGTTTCTATAATTCTGATGTTTTAATGCAGGCCTTGGTACCGCATTGCCACATGGGTTAATACATAACAACAACAGTGAGGTTAGGCCAAACACAAAGGTTCAAATAACAACACAGACCATATGTTTTTCTCCTCTAAAAAGAGAGTATTATTTTTAATCAAAATTGACGATAATGTTTCAAAAGCAACTGAAACGGGCGTGAGAATATCATTATTATGTACGTATAATAATTTAGTCACAATTGACTTGTTGGGATGTAATTATATATCAGTTTTAATTTATTTATACTATTTCTAAAACTTAATATACATGTAGAAGAATCATAATTGATCAAATTAGATATAATTATTATGTACTTTGATTATTATTAATTTGAAATATTGATAAAGGTTTCCGAAATGTCATTAAACATACAAGTAATGCCTTTCAACCAATTCCTTTCTTTAAAGAAAACATTAATTTAACAAAAAAACTGTATTTCTGTTTTGCTTCATACCGTGGATGTACATAAAAAACATTTATCTTAATGTGATACTTAAGAACGTATGTACTTTGTCGCGTTAATGGCAAGGATATTATACAGAACCGGCTTTATTAAACACTAATTGGAAAATTATGGACTCAATTGGTTGGAAAATACGGTCAAAATACCGTTAGATTCAAGACAAGTGGCCTGATTAATCGTAACAGTTATACCGGCTGCACAATAATACCATTGGTGATCAAGTGGACTGACGCCTGGATAGATAAATGTAACATAAACTCTGGACAGTTGCCACTCGGGACAAATCTTTGAGGAAGGAAGCACTACAAATACACAAATACACTGCAATCTGTACGGCGATCTTACAGTTTATTGGGCCATAGTGCGGCTCAACTCTGTCGTGTGCTCATGCCATACGATTTATTTTACAAATTTGCCAATGCCTGTATTTCTTACTTTGATCAACTTGGACATTACCTCATTGGGCTCGAAGAAAGGCTGGACAACCCAATGCTACCATCTCACCAGATAGAACTAGATTGAATCCACACATCAGCCACATGCATATTAAGCACCGCACACTAGATTGACTACACTATTTCGAGAGCTCATAATATGGAATCGATTAAAGGGAGTGTAACTCTCCAATACGTCTCTTTGTAAGAACCAAGTAATTATACCTTATCCTCTTCCAGCTTGTTGATTTTGATAATAATGTGACAACAGTGGGCTACAAGTTGTTTATTAACCTGTATACACACATTAAATTGTCTATTGTCTGCGGTTTATTTCTTTGTCAGTTGACAACTATATTCATAAACCACTGTGCTATATTACCAATGCTGTCGAAATGTCTTAAAACAGGCTGTTCAACTACATATAAAGATTGACGAGTATTATATGAGCAGTGGCGCTCTGAGTCGCCCCAGGGTCAAACTCACTCTTCTGTCTAACAGTCTTCCCCGTAATACACTTCACTATTAGGGATTGTAAGGTGCAGTGTTAGATTAGTTAGGCCGGTTCTTAGTATCGGTGGCCCGCCATGATGGGCGGGTCATCTGTTCTGTCGTCCCGGGCGGAGACATGTAGTGAATCAGAACGTGAGATGGAAACTGTGCGGTCTATACCGTCTTTTCCATCATCGTCTCAAACTGAGAGAAAACGGAGGCTTCACGACAATGACTCCCAAGTCTCGCCATCAAAGGAACCCGCAGGCAAACGATCTCGCTCTGAACCAACCGAAGTCGAGCTCTCTGTCGTTATGTCGCCTACGTGCGGGGGTTCGCTCCAGAAAATTAACCCTCTCGCATTTGGGAAGGCCTTTCAAAAGAAAGTGGGCGCTGTAAAACAGGTAACTCTCCTCCCTGGTGGACGATTTAAGATTAAATGTACAATTCAGAAACAAGTAAAATCACTAATTGGCATTTCCAGTATCTGTAATGTTGATGTTACAAAATCTATGGATGGGAAAGCAAACCCCAGGGGTGTAATGAATAATGTGATGGAAGATATCACCGAGGCGGAGTTATTGAAGTCTCTGAAGAAATACAAGGTTATCTCTGTGAAGCGTTTTACTTA